>CM076579.1:912342848-912524362 GCA_034641835.2 Pinus albicaulis | reverse complement strand
ACTGAAATAAATAGACTTAAAGAACAAATAAAAAATCTAGAGGATGAAAATCTAGTTCAAATCATGCATAAGAATGAAAGACAGAAGTCAAACAGATTGACTGACAAAGTACAGAAGTTAGAGAAAGAATTGACACTAAAAGGACCACATGCCCAAGAAAAGCAGCAGTTGTGGACCAATATCATTAACTATGTTAATGATATTTGGTCATCCATCCAAGTTATCTTTGAGCATATTGATTTGATTAAAGCAACAAGTGAAGCCATTCAAAAAGTCAAGGAAGAAATTTGGTAAAAATCCAGAAGAGGCCACTGAGATCATTAAGTTTCTTAATTCCAAGAACAAACAAGAATTGGAAGAAATTGGCATTAGTGATAGAACTGAAACAATCCTTGAGGTAAGAAAGGTAATTTCCAAAAGGAACTCGATGACACAACTTGAAGATAAGTGTCAAAACATGGAGTTATCAATAACCTAATTCATGGTTAAATTTGATGTTTTGGGGCAGAAATTTCTGCCTAATCCTTTGGTGATCAATGAAAGATTAATGAAGCATGAAGACTATGACAAGAAGATCAGAGAAGTGGCCAGAACAGTCCAACAATTCCTCCATGAAAGGAATGCCTACAGGAAAAGTACTCTATCACAGTTTTGAAAATCTCTTTTACTTACAACATGAGGTAAATCATATCTTCATAAACAAGCCTACTTTTGCAAAATATACAGAAGATGATGAAATTTTCAGAAGAATGGTAAAAATTAAATTACCAGATGCAGAAGCTTGGGAAAAGTTGAATGATTTACTGTAAAAGTAAAAAGTAAGACAAGTAAACAGAGCAGTCAAAGTGAAAACGGAGCATGCAGGTTAAAATAGTAACATAGCAATAAAGGTTAAGAGTTTAAAGAGTAACGGAGTTGAAAAAGTATCAGATGACAAGGCAGAGTAAAGATGCAGCCAGCGTAAAAGACACTCAACATGAAGAATACAACCAATGTAGAGCAATATTCAGAGAGAATAAGAAGCAAAATATCAAAGAGCAAACAATAAATCCAAATAAAAGAGGGACAACTAGCATTTAGTCTCCTAGGTGTCTCTATCTTCTTGCATGAAGATATTTATTTTTCCTTGAATAATTCCTAAATCAGTTTTAGGATATTTTTTATTAGTTTTTGTATAAATACTTCATAATTTGAAGTATTGAGTGTGGATTTCTGAACATTTATATAGTTGTAATTGATAAAAAACCTGACGGTTTATTGTACCATTTTCAAGTAAACGGCAGGACTGAGTAATAAAGGCATTGCATTACAGGATTCATGTGTTGAGCCATTCAGTGAAGTATCTTTCTATTGTTCATGTTTTTCCTTAAGTTTTCCATAAACTTGCACGTTTTCCAATTTAAAATTTATAACAGGAATATTATTGCAGAAATTGTTTAATTACACTCTGTTCTAAACTGTTATTCATTTTGATGTTTTTTTTTTCTGATATCCATATCAAGGAATTCTTTATTGATCCTTAGTTTCGATTGACCTCTTTCATTTCCTTCATTATCCGGTTTGAGGAATCCTTAACTGCTCCTTGATCCCGATTGAAACCATTTCACCTTCCAGCCTAAAGATCTGAATTTACTCAACTACCTTGCCCTGTGAACACTTCCTTTAGAAATTGATTCTGCCTTTTTGCTTGATACATTGACTCCATAGCCCAATGGAAAATAGACATGCATCTATCCATCTTAATCATTAATTCCACCACCAAACCAAACCAAAATAAAAAACCAATCAATCTTACATAACTAGCCTAAAATCAACTAAAAACAACAAAGTTAAATCATAAAGAGAGATCCCTCTCTGAGCATTAGGAAGGCGCTTAAAAGTAGGTTGATAGTTACCTCTAATATTTATTTAAACAAAAATAATAACAACACTAGGAATTATTGGAGTGATAGCAGGAACCAAAGGGTCCCTCAATGGAATCATGAGTCCAAAAATATTGACATACAAACATAACATTTTGCCAGACAGGAAAACTTGAACAGGGCCAAAGAACATGGCTAACAAAAGTATGAATCAAAACACAAAATTTCATGAGATAAATTTCCTAAGAGCCGAGCATGGGGGCAAATTAGAATGATAAATTAAATAGTGTGCTTTCCTCTGGAGGACATGGCATTGTCCAACGATTTGTTTATTTTCCCATGAATTGCAACATCCTATGGAGGTTCCATAACAATGAGATAGCCGTAAGGACTACAAGCCTATTGAGTTAGAGATTTACCTTGTTGTGGGGTTGTTGCATGGTCGTGTCGTTAAAATTTTCGAGTCGAGGAGTCCCTGCCCAGTGGATCATTTTTCACTGCATCATCGATCCAGACAGAGGGAAAGAGAGAAGTAGGCGAGGGGGAAGGGAATTTGGTGCCAACTTGGGAGGTGGAAGCTAAGGGGGAGAGCAATTACTAGATGGAAGGATATGTCGAAGAAGTGAGTTAATTGGCACAGGGACAGGAAAATATGACTTATGTGACCATTGGCCTTGGTGACTTTCTGTGAGGCCACATCTTTATCCTTTTGTTGCTTCCATAGGTTCCTATAAAGTAAATTCCTAAGAGCCCAATTGTTATCGCCCAGGCGCCTATGTTCATCAGCCTTTAGAGAATATACATTACGAAATGAATACTCAGAGGAATATTTGAGTCAAAAATAGAAAAGTATTCCTAATAACCAGTAGCACGAGAAGGTCGCCCGCAACCATGTCCACTACTTCCCCACCTGACACGTCTACGCTAGCAGACCATGGTTTTCAGCCAGAAAATTTGAAGAGAGAGAATAGAGATACAATGGAAATGGCACGGGTTTTCTAGGTGGGAAAGGGGAGAATGGCTATGGGAGAGGTATAAGTAAATCATTAAAAAGTTGAGCAGCGAGGAGTCTAATTTCCAGAAAATTCTCCATTTCCATGGGAGGGGTGTTGAGAAATAAATGCTAGTATAATTAGGGTTTGATTTCTCTTTCTTGATAATTACTTGTGAATTATATTGGTTTTTTTCACTTCTTTATTATATTGTCTTTCATTAATCAATTACAAAATTAAATGTGTATGAATATCACAAGAACAAGAGACACAAGACATAGGTACTCCTCATCCAGGGAAAAAGCTTGATGTGGGGAAAACTCAGTCAAACCTCTTCCTTCAGTAGATTCATAAGATAAGAAGAGATAATCCAATACTCTTTGACCTAGACAAAAAATTCCTCCAACCACCAAGTCAACCCTTCCTTCCTCTTTCGATGATAACCTTCCAGCAACAACTTTGACCTAGAAATTTGATCCTGCAGCAAAAGAATTTCGACCTCCCTGCAGTAGAACTTTGATTCAGTAGCAGTACTTCGACCCAAAAAAAGAATCCAAAATTTCGACCCCAATAGTAGCCAAATAACTTCGCAGGAGTGTGAGAGAGATATCCCAAAACTTTGATATTCTCCTTCTCTATAATCCTTCTCCTTCTTTTGCAGCTTCACGCTTTTCTTCTTCTTCTTACTATATATCGAACTTGTGTGTGTGATGATCCAAATGAATCAAACTGCACTTTTATATATAGCCTCTTCTGTGGGTCAAATTTCCCTAATGTATGCCAACTTCATCAAGTAAGGTTTGACTTGGAGTGGAGGTGACAAATGACTTATTTGACTCAATAATAATTCTTTTTACATGATACAAAATTCTAAGAAGGGTCTCATAAAATGGACAATAACTCTAATAACTCCAAATAAAGCCTAGAAGTCCTCAATGGGGATTTCGACCTATAAAATGATGACCCAAGCATGAAACCCATGTTTTAATAAGTCATTTTAATAATAATAAAATTTATTTTGGAAATTGTATATTTGATTATGACTCAAGTGCAATTATGAAGACCGAACCTACTTACATTCTTCAACACTCCCTCTTAACTAGGTATGTATTCATAATCATGTGTATATATACAAGTACAAGGAATATCTCTAAACACATGAACCAAGAAGAGTTTAGGCACACACAGTGCCATAGACTAGATTAATGACCAGGGAAATATATCTAGGTGGGACTAAGATGGACTAAAGCTTTCATCCTCTATAGGTACCTTTAGTCTTACTTACTAACCATCAACCTAGGTAACTAGGTGTGTAAAGAAAGTTCAGTTCTCTATGACCAATGCCACCCTCCCTACTTCAGGAACTAGACATCAACACACAAGTCGGACAGATGTCATCCTATGAATTTTGTAATACACACAATGCCTTAACACTCAAAAACAAATCTCTTCCAAGAATCACACACATGTAGATGCTTCAACACTTATCATAAAAAAAAATAGTAATATCAACCACACCAAGCATGCTTCTAAGATATTCAAACTTCTTATTAGTAAGAGACTTTTTTGACACACCAGCTACCTATTCATTGGTCGGGACATATTGTAGCTTCCTAATCCCATCTTGTACCAAGCTTCTAATGTAGTGGTACTTGTTGTTAATATGCTTCTTCCTTGCATGGAACACAGGTTATTAAGGCATATTGATGTTTCTTTGATTATCACAGTTTATCATAGTAGGAATTAGAGGCATCCCAAAAAAATATGACAAAAGTTTCCTCAACCATATTGCTTCCTTTCCTACTTCACATGCAGCCACATACTCTACTTCAACACTACTTAAAGCAACAAGATCTTTCTTTATACTCATCCATGAAATCATAGCAGACCCAAACTAAAACATCCACCTATAGTGATTCTTCCATCAGTCTCACTGCCACCCCAATAAAAATATGCAAAACCTATTAATTTGAGTTCCTTGTTGTTGTAATTTAGGCAATGATGTATAGTGCCATGTAAATATCTTAATATGTGCTTGGAAGTTATCCAATGAACATGACAAGGCTCCAACTAAAATTGACTGACAATTTTTACAGAAAAACATATATTTGATCTAGTATTTACCAAATACCTCAGATAACCCACCAACTTATGATAGGTAGTAGGATCTACGAGACTGGAGTAAGAGCTTTTCAACTTCTTGAGATTGGTGATCATGGCAATAGTCATGGCCTTGGAATCCATCGTACCAATTTTTTTAAATAACTTGATTACATATTTTCCTTGCCCCAGATATATCTCCCCAAGTTTCTGCCATACTTCCTAACCTAAGTAATAATGCATAAGTCCCAGATCCTTCATTTAAAATTCGGTTGCCAACATCTTCTTGCATTATTGTATCCTTCGCTCCACACATGTAATAAATAGATCATCCACATATAATAAAATAATGATTGGCTCATTATCCACAACTTTTATGTAGAGGTTTGGATCATCAGTACTTTTGACAAACCCAATTCTTAGAAGATATGCATCCATTATTGCATACCATGCTCTAGGAGCTTGCTTCAATCCATATAGGGAATTCTTGTGTCTACAAACATGAGTGTCCTTGCTATTTATTTCAAAGCCTTCAATTTTTTCAATGTATACTTATTCATCAATGGTTCCATTCAAAAATGTTATTTTTTACGTCCATTTGATGGATATTCCATCCCATTATTGCAGCCAACAAAACAAAGGATATTATAGTAGTATATATTGTGGTAAGTAAAAAGGTTTATTCATAATCTATTCCTTCATTTTGAGAGAAACCCCTTGCAATGCCTCTAGCTTTGTATTTTTCTATGCTTCCATCAACAGTGTGTTTGATTGTGTAGATCCATTTTGTAGTGATAATCGATTTTTCACTTGGTCTACGAACAATTTACCAAACCCCATTCTTCATGATGGATTTATATTCTTCTTACATTGCCTTTTTTCATTCTTCTTGATGAGAAACTTCTTCAAATGTAGTTGGTTCAGATTCTATATTTTTTGTCATATATGCATCATATCCTGAATATATTTTTGGTCGTTTTCTTTCTCTAAAAGTTCCTTTCGCAACTCCATGTCCTTCGACATATTCAAGAGTAGCTTTTAAACAATTTGGCCTCTTCCTTGTGTCGAATATGATCATAGATTTAATAGGCTCACTTGGCCCTTCTTCTTGGATTGTAGTATCTTTTTCATGGTGTTATTCTTCTTCAAATAGTTGTATGTCTCAGTCATCGGATTCAGTAGGAATATCCTTGGATATTTTGTAGGCATGATTTTCATCAAATATAACATCCCTGCTTACTTTGATTTGTCTTCCCTCCTTGATGTATATTTTATATGCTTTTGAATAAAGTTTGTAGCCAATAGATATTACTTTAATGCTTGTAGAGTATAAATTATTTCAGTTGTCCTTTGGAACATGGATAAATGTGGGACACCCAAAGATTCAGAAATGGTCCACATATTGCTTCTTTCCTGTGAATGCTTCTTCAGGTGTCATATTCTCAATAATTCTATGAGGACTTCTATTTTGTAAATATATTGTTGTCATTATTGCTTCTCCCCATATAAATTGTGGTAAGTCTTGACCAAAAATCATTGTTCATTATATACATTCTTCAATTGTCCTATTTTTCTTTTCTACAGCTCCATTATGTTGGGAATAGTAGGGAACAATGAGCTCCCTCTTAATTCCTACTTCTTTTCAATATGCAATAATTTATTTGGAAGTGTATTCCCCACCATTATCAGATCTCAAATTATTTATTTTTCTTTCGGTTAGGGTCTCCACTGCAGATCTAAATTCCTTGAACTTTCCAAATACTTCACCCTTTTACTTGAGAATGTAGAACCATGTATTTCTAGAGTGATCGTCAATGAAGGTCACATAATAAATATTAATTCCAAGTGATTTGTCAAGCATAGGCCCACACACATCTAAAAGAATGAGGTTCAATATTTCTTTAGACCTTGTTTCATTGTTTGTAAAATTTTTCCTTGTATTCTTTCCCAAAGCACATCCCTTACATATTCCTTCACGATTTTCTTTGATATTGGGTATGCCATTTACCATTTGGTTGAGAGAGGGAATTAATATATAATGTAAATTTTCATATATTATATTCCATAATTCAGTGGGATTGATCTCTATGTGAACTAGAGCTTGAGGAGATGGTGTTATGACTCTATATAAGATTCCTTCATGTACTCCAATAACCCTTTCTTTATCAATGCTTGAATATTTTCCCCGAACCAGAACTTTACCATCAACAAAATCAATTCTATATCCTTTATCTTCTAAACAAGAAATTGAGAGTAAATTATTTTTCAAACTTGGAACATAGATTATATTTTCGAGATGCATCTTTGCTCCATTTTCCAGTTTCAATGAAGTTGATCCTAGGCCCTTAACTATATAATTTTTGTTGTCTCCCAATTCCATTGCATGATAATATGGTTCCTTTGATAAAGTGTGATTTTTTTACTTTCCCCTTTCATATGTCTTGATGCTCCACTATCAATAATCCATGTGTTATCATCATTGAGTGAACATGTGAGTGCAGCCAAGAACCCATTTCTTTTGACCTTATCAGATAAGTTGTAGATGATTCTCCTAATCCAGCTTCCTACAATATTGAATCCCATTTTCAAGTATCTTATCAAGAGGGAGTAAGCTTTCCTTTCAATCCAACAAAGTGATCTCCAATACTCCTTGACCTTAGCTTTGTGACATGTTGAGAAATAAATGCTAGTAGAATAGGGTTTTATTCCTCTTTCTTGATAATTACTTATGAATTATGTTGCCTTATTTTACTTATTTATTAGATTATATTTCATCAACCAATTACCAAATTATATGTGTATGAAGATCACAAGAACAAGAGACACAATATATATTCACTCATCTAGGGAAAAACCCTAATGTGGGGAAAACCCAGTAAAACCTCTTCCTTCAGTAGATTCATAAGAGAAGACAAGATAATCCAAGACTCTTTGACCTGGAAAAATACTTACTCCAACCACCAATTCAACCCCTCCTTCCTCTTGAGAGGATAACCTTCCAGCAGAAAATTCGGCCTAGAAATTTTGTAATATATATGACCCGCAAATATAATAAAATATAAAATATGCCCAATATATTCAAATAATCCAATAGAAACACAAGAATAATATATAGAACTTCAACTCTTTTATTAATATCAAAACCCTTGAGGTAGGGCAACACCATACAACTACTCCTTAAGGAAGGAGATCACTCCACAAGTGATAAGCTTGTCATTATAATAATCCTTGACATCCTCAATGGAGAGTCTCTACCCTCTATATAGATTTCATACATATAATACCATGGGTAATTACCATGGGTCATACATCCAATACCACAAGCTTATTACATTATTTCCTAACTACTTGTGGTCCCCTGCATAATGTGGTTTAACCACTTTATTTATGAATTATGGCCCATGTATTTATTATCCTTTCATTACATTATTTCCTTCGGTACCTTCCTTTATACCCCATATGGTCCCCCTAAGGTATACCCCACGTTATCCCCCCTAGGTATACTACATTCCACCCCCCTTAAACATTTTTCATCCCCGAAGCATGAGAAGAACACAAATAATAAGATCTACTCAAAAGATTATTCCACTGATACCATGCACGTGCATCAAGTCATCCTAGCGAAAGGCGAACACTCGATTTTGTCGGTGCCTCGCTCGCCTTAGATGGATGATGGTTCCGGTGATTCCTCTGCATTGATGTGTTGTGGGTGGGTCATCGATTGTTGTCCTTGTTGCTAATTCTTTGCCATATTTCTGGTTGTTGTCTTGCTGGGTGGTGATATGCTGAAGATTGAACTGATGGAGGATATTTCGTTAATTCCTCTACTACTGGTGCCTGAGTGGTGTCTGGTGCTTTTTTTTGGTACATCCACTATTGGTGTCTGAGTGGTGTCCGATGCCTTTTCTAGTATCTAGTTTGATTTGTGTATTTGGTTGTCGACCATCAAAGGCTCATCATCTGATATGTCACTATCATGAGAGCTTTGTGCTTCTGCCTCCCCAATCTTAGTTTGGCCCTTAATGGAAATATCCTGTAACGTAATTTTATTTTTTTTATACCAGAGCTTCAAGAATTTATTTTGTACATTAATATTGATAGTACCAAAAGATTCAATCCAAGGGTATCCCAAAACGACAACCACATTATCCATATCTAAAGTATAAAAATTAGAATGCAACACATACTTATCCATAGAAATCCTCAAATATTTATAAATTTGCACCTCCTCATTATCAACCTGCATTTTTGCAATATGTTTTGCTAAAACTTGTAATTGTCTTGCCACATTAACATTGATAAAATTATGCTTGCAACTAGGATTTATAGACACAATGATCTTCTTCTGCTAAATACATCCATGAACATGTATTACAGAAATATTAGTAGAAAATAAGCCTTTAGAGCTCTTAGTGTCCTTCTTTCCAGATTGAGACCACTTGTCCATGATCTTGGTGTCCTGCTTTTCGGCATGAGACCACTTTTCCATGATCTTAGTGTCCTTCTTTCCAGATTGAGACCAATTTTCCATGATCTTAGTGTCCTTATTTTTAGCTTGAGACCACTTGCCCAAAAGGAGTTTTTCAATTTTTCACGAGGACATAATGTCAGAAACTCGCGGTCAAGTGAATTCCACCATATAGCAACCTCATCTTCTACATAATACGTTATGGAGGCTTTCCAAATCCCTAGGCTTTCAATCTTAAAATATTGTATAAATTCTTCAACAGTGGAACCATTAGCACATCCTGAAAACTTCATCTTGCTATAACCCCTAAAGTAAAGTAAGGGTTTTGAAAAAATCACTTTTTGTTGAGAAAAAATTAAAAATGGGGAAAATTTCGTCAATATGGCTCCAAATATTTATTATAGTCTGTTTTCAGAAATGGAATGACCATTTTTCATCTTCCCATGTGATTGAAATTGTAATATCCCAAAAGGGAGAATGCAGTAAACTTAAACACAATATAAGAACTGCAACTAAGTAAACAATAGATCTCAAGACAACATCAGAATTTACATAGAAGCTGAGCCATTTTATTATATAGCAGAAGATTCACTCAAAAAATGTACAAAATATGAGTAGATCTAGCCAAAGAGATGGCCTAGAATCACCCTAAAAACATGCCACAATAGGCACTGCGTAACTGGAGAGTTGCTGGAAGCAAATACTGCACTATCCTTTTAGCAGAATATGAATATATGACTGCAGGCTGAAAAGGAAAATGCAGATCTACGAAAATCTGGAGCTCTGATGATGCCAAGATTCAAGATCTGGCCAATGTGATGGGTTCCCAAGATAACCCTGAAAGGATTCTCCAGATCTACAACTTTGGAAAATCACCTTCCTAGGATTTGATCCTTAATCTGCTGGGATTACAGATATGAAGGTAGATCTGACATATATATGGTTGAAATATGTCACAAGATCAGATCTAAGCTTGAAGGGTTGATCCCTTCTCCAGATCTACAAGCTAGAAGCTATAGATCTAGCTTCTCAATCCTCCAATGATGATTACAGCTGCTGCAACACAACTGCTCATAGAAACTGCATTGTAAGAGAAAGAGAGGCTCTATGTCTGCTGAAATATGCTGCAATAAACTCCAGGCTGATGGATTTACTGATGGCAAGGTGAGGGGATGATCCCTCACAGGATTACTAGCTGAAATGCTAGCAACTTCCTTCCTCCTTTTGGATCTGCAAAATGGACAGTGTAATTCCTGAAGGGATTACTACTACTAGGAGGTCAATAAATTTTGGTCTGATGCCAGATCTAAAATGAATCTCTGGGAATGTTGATATTTAATCCCAAGGTGATAGGAATAAGCCTTCACCAGTTCTCCAGCTGAAATACTGAAGAAAACCTCCACCTTCCAAACTGATCTTCAGAAATCTGCAATTTTTTAATATGAATGTTCTGCAGAAAATGGGAAAATATAAGTGGCACCAATGCCTGATGCAGAATTAAGTACAACCCTCTTCCAAGAGATCACACAATGAAAGAGGAGGGATTCACGACCAGGAACACCCTGTGCTAAACAGCACTTGCAATCTTTGCTAAACAGCCCAAGAAAGCAATGGAATGTCACATGAAAAATCTAGATCTAAACAGACCTCAAAATCAATAATCAATAGTTTTCCTTCATTCTTTCCTTCATCTTCTTTATATAATAATGTTTGATCCTTCCCATGCCTTGGCCTTCATCTAAATTGTGCTATGCATATGGAAAAGATCATCCATGTTTGACTGCGTTGTCTATCCAAGTCATCCATCATGTCTAGGTGAAATTTACACCCTCTCCATCATGCGTGCATTAATTGCACAAATTTTTCCATAATCTCATCATGAATGCTCCATGATCTTCTGTTTGACCTCTTCAATATCTTAGTTTACTGTGTCAACCTCCATGATCTATCCCATTAATGAGACATGATCTCCAGTTCCGTTCACATTAGTAGTTTCTCAACTACCTCATTATGTAGATATAGGCTTAATTAATCCACATTCACACACAAAAGGTGGATATTTGTTCATATTTAGTATTATGGGTCCCTCCACCCTTTTATTTACTTAATTCATTAAGAAAATTAAGAACTCTAATATTCCAAACATTAGGTGAAAATTTTGGAATATTACAATCCTCCTCGGAAAAATGTTGCTTGTCCTCAAGCAACTACAAAAGTGGATGCTACAGCAAACATCCTCCCTCCAAATGGCATCCTCAAGTGGAAGGCCTTCCCATCTGTCACAATGTGTCATGCATGTCTAGCTCCAAAGTTTCCCCTCTAGAATGTCTAGATTGGCTTCCAACTGAAAAGTTAGATACCCATCCTCATCAATGAATCTCCATGTGGCAACCATATGATGACCAAATTTCTCCTCTATACATGAGATACATAAGATAAAGTGGTTCATTCCCAAAGTGGAAAGTCCCAACTCATGAACTATCTCTCCATCCCATGATACATAGAGTAGATTACATACATCACCTCAACACAGTGAAAAACAAGAAGTAGAGACATATGGGAAAACATAAACAATGTCAAACCATATTCTCCTAATAACTACCAACGTAGAAAAGCCTCCTGCTACCATGTTATATCATCATGAAAACAAGCAAGAGAACCATACTCTCCTAAAAGAAGCCACCGCAACAATGCTTCTTGTTGCCAAGCCAAATCATCAATGAGAATTTGAGAGCCATACTCCCTCAAAAATAGCCATCTCAGCAATGCCTCTTTCTGCCATACCACATCATCATTGTACCAAATGTAGTGGCCATATTCTCTCAAGAGAAGCCACCTCAATAAGGCATCTTGTTGCCCCATCACATCATCATCATACCATGTACAATGACCAAAATCACCCAACAGAATCCAACGATGTAAGGCCTCCTGCTGCCATCCTCCAACTGTGTAATGCAATGTATGGGAAGAAATCAGCCCATACTCTCCTAATAGTAACCATAGCAACAAGGATTCTTGCTGCCTCCTTGCATTATCATGATGCAAGTCATGGAGCAACAATACAATAATGGACATGTGAGATGTCTCATCAACATAATACAAACAAGCTCCTTTATTCCACATCATGTGAGAGATATCCTTTCTCCCAAACCCAAGTACACACATGAACATGAGATACATCCCAAACAGAAATATATGTAAATACATGAGACATACCCCAAACAAGAGTAAATACATGGACATAATATATAACATGTGATGTCCAAACTCTCTTCTCAACAACCATAGTAACCATGCCTTTTTCTTATTCATTCTATCGTTGAGACATAAGGCATGAGACAAGAAAATATAAACCTTTGGGTAGTAACCATACTCCCCTAAGAGCAACCAGCATAGCCATGCTTCTTGTTGGCCTGTGTCATAGATTTGAAAGTGGTTTGGCAACCCCTTGCTCCATACTGTCAACCATTCATCCCAATGTGGGTGATGGATCTCATTCTGCAAAAACTTGGCATCCTCTCATTGTAGGACACTAACCTCCTCAAACTGATGAAGAACCTTGCACTCCATGAAATGTTGAAGTGCACCTCCAATGAGATCTATTAATGATACCTTCTTCTCATCCATGGCCTTCTAAAACCAATGAGGTTCTGGATCAACTGAAGGTAGAAGTCTCTCTTTGAGTTGTGAGATGCTCATTGAGAAAGTGTCATCTAGAAAGGAGAAAATATTTCTCAAATCAAGATGTCTACCATTCATCATCTTATCCTCCATTGCTTCATGAGTGAAGCTACCTTCAGAATGCTCCAAGAATAATGGGGCCTCTTCATTATCACTGCTGCTAAGTGACAGTACTATAGATCTGCAAGGTAATACATATATTGTCTCAAAGCAAGGTACAATACTGATTTCATAACCAGTCATTGCACATAGGATCGTGCTCATCCCTTCTTCTGAAACTCTACACTTCAACTCAAGAGGTTGAATTTAGTCCATCCATGACAAACTGGGATAGATTTTCATTTCCTCCTTGATTAGATCAAGGGTCCTCTATGTTGTGATAATTTACTGCTTCAAATCAGCATTTGGATCTAACCCTTAGTCATGCATTGGCCCTGATAGCATGTCCCCATAAGTTTCAATAAGATCTACTGAAACAACAGGTGATGAATGTGTATGCATACCTTGGATCAACTTATGTGTGGGAACCTCTTGACAAAACACAAGAGTTCCTCCAACCGGGAAAATGGTGTCTCCAACTGATGGTAAGAGAGATGGCTACTCTTCTACCAATGTACCAGCGCTAGAATCTTCCTCCTCTTCCTCATGCATCTCTTGAATCATGCATGGGACTCTATGTGTTAAGAGCTCAAGACTATATTGCAAATTTTCAAGTGTCTCTTCTCCAGATGTAAGTACTTCTGCAACTGGTGGTGAATGTAGTGACTTCTTATCCAAAGTGACAAGAATGACATCCTCCTTAGTTTCCTTAGGAAATGTCTCTTTGTAGCCCATTTTTGTCTTCTTCACTTCAAACCTCTTCCTCAACTTGTGAAAGAAATCTGAATATTTAGTCACCTTTGCATACTCCATGTGACTAAACCACCAAACCTTGGCTTCACCTAATAGATGAAGTGTTGCAATTTGGACAGCCTCCTTTTCAGCCACAAGATGTAGCATGAAAAATGTATCTAAATCTTTCCTCCAAGCCTTAACATTGCTTGAAGAAGACCCATCAAATGTAGGCAAATAGAATCTATTGTGCCTCTTCCTTCTATTGCTGCTATAGGATCTTCTTTCTTCCTTGAGTTCAAAGAATTATTGGAGAGTTAGACTTTCTTTGAAAGCTTTAGACTATTCCTTGTCCTCTTCAAGATACAAACTGAGAGTCTCATGAGTCTCAGGTTCTCTTCTTTCTTCATTTCTATACCTCTTACCTTCATCAAAGAAAGTAGGCATAGTAGATCTATGAGGAGGTCTATGATTCTCCGGTTTTCTTTTCTGCTGATAGGAAGTGCTTGGACCTTCCTCTTCAAATATTCTTCTTGGATCCTTCCTTTGCCTTTCCTTCTTCATTTGATAGACCTCCTTGGAGAGATATTGCATGGACCTAAAGAAAGGAGTTGCAAAATTATCCTCCTTCATGATAGATATCATCTATCTACTTCTACTTTTGATGCAAAAGATGAAGTGTCCACAAGCTGAGCCAAAGATCATGCTCTGATACCACTGGAATATCCCAAAAGGGATAATGCAGTAATACTTAAACACAATATAAGAAATACAACTAAGTAAACAATAGATCTCAAGACAACATCAGAATTTATAGAGAAGATGAGCCATTTTATTATATAGGAGAAGATTTAGTTACGTAATGTACAAAATATGAGTAGATCTAGCCAAAGAGATGTCCTAGAATCACCCTGAAAACATGCCACAATAGGCACTACGTAACTGGAGAGATGTTGGAAGAAAATACTGCACTATCCCTTCAACAGAATATGAATATATGACTGCAATCTAAAAGGGAAAATGCAGATCTACGGAAATCTGGAGCTTTGATGATGCCAAGATTCAAGATCTGGCCAATGTGATGGGTTCCCAAGATAACCCAGAAAGGATTCTCCAGATCTACAACTTTGGAAAATCACCCTCCTCGGATTTGATCCTTAATCTGCTGGGATTACAGATCTGAAGCTAGATCTGACATATAGATGGCTGAAATATGTCACAAGATCATATCTAAGCTTGAAGGGCTAATCCCTTCTCCAGATCTACAAGCTAGAAGCTCTAGATCTAGATTCTCAATCCTCCAATGATGATTACAGTTGTTGCAACACAACTGCTCATAGAAAATGCGATGTAAGGGAAAGAGAGGCTTTATAGCTGCTGAAATATACTGCAATAAACTTTGGGCTGATGGATTTACTGATGGCAAGGTGAGGAGATGATCCCTCACAGGATTACTAGTTGAAATGCTAATAACTTCCTTCCTCCTTTTGGATATGCAAAATGGATAGCGTAATTCCTCAAGGGATTACTACTGCTAGGAAGTCAATAACTTTTGGTCTGATGCTAGATTTGAAATTAAGCTCTAGGAATGATGATCTTTAAGCCTAAGGTGATAGGAATAAGCCTTCACCAGTTCTCCAGCTGAAATACTGAAGACAACCGCCACCTTCCAAACTAATCTTCAGAAATCTGCAATTTTTGAATATGAATGTTCTGCAAAAAATGGGAAAATATAAGTGGCACCAATGCCTGATGTAGAATGAAGTACAACCCTCTTACAATAGATCACTCAATGAAAGAGGAGGGATTCCCAACCATGAACACCCTATGCTAAACATCACTTGCAATCTTTGCTAAACAGCCCAAGAAATCAATGGAATGTCACATGACAATTCCAGATCTAAACAGATCTCAAAATCAATAATCAATAGCCTGCCTTCATTCTTTCCTTCATCTTCTTTATATAATGTTTGATCCTTCCCATGCCTTGTCCCTCATCTAAAATTCATTGTGCATATGGAAAATATCCTCCATGTTTGACTGCGTTGCCTATCCAAGTCATCCATCATGTCTAGGTGCAATGTACGCCCTCTCCATCATGTGTGCATTAATTGCACAAATTCCTCCATCATCTCATCATGAATGCTCCATGATCTTCTGTTTGACTTCTTCAAGATCTTAGTTGAATGTGTCAACCTCCATGATCTATCCCATTAATGAGACATAATCTCCAATTCCATTCACATTAGTAGTTGCTCAGCTACCTCAGATATAGGCTTAATTAATCCACATTCACACACAAAAAGTGGATATTTATTCATATTGAGGATTATGGGTCCCTCCACCCTTTTATTTACTCAATTCATTAAGAAAATTAAGAAATACAATATTCCAAACATTAGGTGAAAATTTTGGAATATTACAAAAATCCCGATCTATGCACTTTGGCAACTCATATCTACGCTGCACTTGACGCGCCATCACAAACTTTCTAAAAAAAATGGCCGATTTTAAATTAGCGATAACTCCCTCATACGGACTTCGATTCAACCGATTTTTTTTTGAAATCGGGTGATTTTTCTAGGGGAGCTCAGATCTATAACTATTTGTTTGAAATTATGCACAAAAAACTTCAAAAAATGTCAGGAGAGTTGTCGTCCACAAATTACCATCAGAAAAATTTCTGCAACATTGCTGATTTTAAATCAACAATATCTCCATCATCCGGACTTCAATTCAACTGATTGTTTTTTGAAATTGACTATTTTTAGAAAGGAGTCCAGATATGATATTTTTTTCTAAAAATCGTTCACCAAAATTTTCAGATCGGCTCTGCAAACTTGCCTCCCAAAAAAAATCCTGCAAAAATGTAAAAAAAAAATTCCCCAACTCTACTCAAGAAAGTGCTCTGATACCACTTGTAATAGATTTGACCTGAAAATATAATAAAATAGAAAATATGCCCAATATATTCAAATAATCCAAGAGAAACACAATAACAAGATATAGAGCTACATCTCTTTTATTAATATCAAAACCCTTGAGGTAGGGAAACACCATACAACTACTCAGATATTACTCGTAAATATAACAAAATGGAAAATACACCCAATAACTTCAAGAGCAAAGTATAAAAGCTTAAGATATTTATTAATAAGAAAACCCTTGAGGTAGGGTAACACCATACAACTACTCCTTAAGGAATGAGATCACTCCACAAACCATATGCTTGTCAATACAATAATCCTTGACATCCTCAATGGAGAGTCTCTAGCCTCTATATAGCCTTCATACATACAATACCATCGGTAATTACCATGGGTCATACATCCAATACCATGGGCCTGTTACATTATTTCCTAACTACTTTTGGTACCTTGCATAATGTGGGTTAACCACTTTATTTATTAATTATGGTCCATGTATTTATTATCCTTACATTACATTATTTCCTTGGGTACCTTCCTCTGTACCCCATATGATCCCCCCTAGGAATACCCCATATTATCCCCCCTAGATATACTACAACTTTGATCCTGCAGTAGTAGAATTTTGACCACCCAATAGCGGAACTTCAACCCAGCAGCACTACTTCGACCCAGTAGAAGAATTCAAAATTTCGACCCCGGAAGTAGCCCAGTAACTTCGCACGAGTGTGAGAGAGATAGCCCAAACATTTGATCTTGTCCTTTTTTGCAATCCTTTTCCTTATTTTGCAACTTCGCACTTTTCTTCTTCTTATTCTTATATATCGAACTTGAATGTGTGATGCTCCAAATGAATCAAAATGAACTTCTATATGTAGCTTCTTATGTGGGTCGAATTTCCCTAATGTAGGTTGACTTCATCAGGTAAGTGCTAACTTGGTGTGGAGGTGAAAAATGACTTGTTTTACTCAATAATGATTCTTTTTACATGATACAAAAGCCTAAGAAGGGTCTCATAAAATGGAAAATAACTCTAATAAATCTTGATAAAGCCTAAAAGTCCTCAATAGGGAATTTGACCTAGAAAATTATGACCCAAGCATGAAACCCATGCTTGAATAAGTCATTTTAATAATAATAAAATTTCTTTTGACAATTATACGTTTCATTATGACTCAAGTACAATTATGAATATTGAACCTAGTTACATTCTTCAATAAGGGGGAGGTTGATTCAATATAACATGGATTCCCTGTACCTATAAATCGCACCAGGGATATGAAACATAGGTTTGAGTAGCATTGAGAATTATGGGTGTGCGATCCAGAGGGGAGGAATAATATTTTTAGAGTGCCACTTATGGTGCATATGCGTTGATATGAATTAATGCTTCCAGGAAAGAAGTGATCATACTACACCCACATCTGGAGGATTCGAGTCTTGTTGGGCGAATCTTAGGCATTTGGAATTCCAAGTTGGGAAAAGAGGGGAGAGCGAAGGCCAATCCTAGAGGTGGGTGTGGTCTTCCACTCCTATGTTAGCTAGGTATTTTTCCAAGAAGTTGGATTTGCACCTGTTGTGGACAAAGGTAATGGTATCTTGTTGGGATAGTATGTGTTCTATATAGTGCACGTTGTGCTCTAATCTCCAATTAGTGGGGCACTTGGTGGGGGGGCTTCCATGGAGGATCTAAAGGGAAGTTTGGATGATTATTTTTGCATCCCCTTTGGCTATTAGGGGGTAGAGATGATGGGTTTGGGATATGTGGATACCTTTGATCAAAGCTTCGATTTTTGTTGCATTATTTGTTTCCTGCCCAAGATAGCCTTTATAGATCTTTATGATCTTTCCTAAGTGATCTCGAATGACTCCACCGATAACCACCTCCTCAGGGTTACCCATGGAGGATCCATCGAAATTGAGCTTGAAATGAGGTTGCGGAGGTGGATGTCATATTTTTTATCAGGGATCTCGAGGACTAGTGTGTGGGGACTCTGAATTCTTTTGGTTGACTTTGAAATTCAACCAGGTCAGTATTTGCAGTTCTTTAGGAGTTCCTTTGAATTATTTTTCATCCCAGCTAGAGAGTGACGGAGTTTCCTCCAAGTGAGTGTGGTAAAGTTGTTAGATTCTCTCCAGAAAATAATATTTTTCCTTGATTATCCTTTGATTTCGTTCTTTCCAAGCCTCCCAGATAAGGAAACTTGGAGCTAGATTCCAAAGCTTATTCAGGAAAGCACTTTGGAAGGGATTTTTGACCTAATTTTCGATGGACGGGGTGATGTTGTCTAGCCCCATAGTTGGGCATTGAAATCCGGTGGTCATTTTACTCATTAGATTGTTCACCAAAGGAAAATTGAGGAAGAGATGGCCTATGGTTTCCTATTGAGAATTAAAAATATATCATTTTAAAGGACCTTGGAAGCCTTTCTTGAGAGTATTATCCCACGTGAGGGCGCATCAATGTATCAGGATCCATATAAATGTTGATCTTTTAGGTTAAAGATTCATGGACCAGAGCTCTTTCCAGAAGGGCTCTTGTTCTGTGGGTTGATTTCAATTTGGAGAAAGTAAGCCTCCTTTATTATGATTCTTCCTTTATTCTAATAGCCCCATCAAAGGATTTCGTACCCTTCCTTTTTCCTAATGGTTCTTTGGTGGAGAGCCTCTTGGAGTTCTTTTCTATTCTGATTCATGGCCTCTGCTTTGCATGGAATCGGTTGATTCCATTTGTGGATATTTGAATCTGTTGAGTCCTCATAAAAGTGATGGATTAAACTATGCTCAGCCATGTGAGAGCATTTTTGGCTAAGGGGGTGTTAAGGATGTTGCTAAGCCCCAGAAATTGTTGGCATGAGTTATTCCAAAAAACGAGCAATGTTGCCATCATATACCTTCCAGGGAAAATTTTAGGGGCTAATATTCGCAGGTGGGCTAATATTCCATGCTTTTTCCAAAAAAATATTCGCCAATTTCCATTTTTCTAAAAATGAATTCGCCCAAATTTTATATTATAAATTTATTTTACCCTAAAAATCGCTAATATTATATATTATCTAATATAAAATAATTAGAAATATAAACATTTTTACAAAATTATCAACAAACATTTTAAAATTTGGATATTAGGGACTAGTAAGATTTGCCAAGGTTGCTAAACTTTAAGATAATCTTCCATCCTTAAAATTTTCCATGCCTTCGATAAGCTATGATTTTGTATTACATCTCTATTGAGACTAACCAAGTTCCATATGAGGGAGCCCTTTAGGTGGGTGGTGAGTCAGATGATGTCTTGTTTAGCCATTTACCTAGCATACTTTGTGTGCCATACTTTGGCCCATGGTTTGGTTGAGTATTTGAGCCATCTCCACCGAATCCCCCCCCCCAATTACATTGTTGGAAATTTCTAGATCCCTTAGCCCAAGCTTGCCTTTGAATTTTGGAAGGAATATGATGTCCCATTTGAACAGGGTCCATTTTTTCTTATAATATTCTCCTCCCCATAAGAATGATCTTTGAAGAGATCTGATGGCTTTTAGTACCCATTTTGGAGTGGCAAGGATGGAGAAGATATAAATTGGCATGGCCTACAGATTCGATTTGATGAGGACCAAGCATTTGGCTATGTTTAGGGGGCCAAAGGTCCAATACTTGATATTTTGCGTGAATTTTTCAAGGAAATATATCTAGGAGAAGTTCTTAATGGCAAAATCTATGAGTGGGGCCCCTAGGTATTTGGAGGGAAGGGATGCAGAGTAAAATCCCATAATACGCTTGATGTTTCTTTGGCCGATAGGGGGCATATTAAAGAAGAAAATTTGGGATTTCTCCAGGTTGACATATGGATTTGATTTCCCTTGCTTCTTGAATGGAGTGATGATTGAGAAGGAGGGTATCATCCATGAATTTTTGGTGGGAGAGAGGGAGGTTTTTAGGGAGGGAAAGACCTTTCAGAGAGCCAAAATGAATGCCGACTTTGGTAGTGCGTCCTAAGAATTTTTCCATGAGGATGAAGAGAAAGGGGGAGAGGGGATCCCTTTATCTAATTTCATGTGAAGTTTTGAAGGTGTGTGAGGGTAATTAATTAACCATAATAGAGAATAAAGTTGAGGAAACAAAGGACATGACCCATTGGGTCCAGTGGGATCTGAAGCCAAATCATTCAATGTAGTTCCAGTTGAGTTTTTCGAAATATTTAGACATGTCCAATTTTAAAGAAAATACCGGGAATCTTTAGCGATGTAAGAGAATGGATGGCTTCATGAGTGAGGATGATTCCATAAAGAATATAATTCCATTCTATGTATCCAATGTTTTAGGATAAATAAGGAGAGGGAGAATGGGTTTGAGCCTATTGGAAATGACCTTTGAAATAATTTTGTAGATAGTATTACATAGAGCTATTGTTATGTATTTACCTAGTGTGATGAAATTGTATTCCTTTGGAATTAGAGAAAATAATGTGGCATTGAAGGTGGGGAGAATGCACCTACTAGATCTGGAGTCTTCTATGATTTTTAGGATCTCTCCTTGAAGAAATTTTCAGTGTTTATTGAATAAAATTATGGTGAAGTCATCCAGACCTTGCTCCTTTCCATCAGCCATTTGATGAAGGGAATCATAAACTTATGCCTCTTCTATAGGTCGAATAAAGTTTGTGTTTTGATCCTCGGTGACCAAAGTGGGGATGTTGGCAGTAATTTGGTCGATCTGCTCGTTGCGATCTATTTGAGGGTCCTGCAAGAGGTTGGAGAAGTGATGAACGAGTTCCAATTAAATGTCCTATTGCTCCTATAGAATCTCCCTTGTCTCACAGTGAATAAAGGTGATGCGGTTATTGGATCTATGCAGGATGGTTGACTTATGCAAGAAAGGGGTGTTCATTTCCCCTTCCTTTAACCAGCAAACCCTTGATTTTTTCTTTCAGTGTAAATCTTCTTGCTTGTAGAGGGATTCAATTTGTTTGGTAAGAGTGGCTTCCTTGGCCTTTGTTTCATGGGATTGACACTGAAGGATGATTTCCTACTAGATTTTTTCCATTTCCTTCTGCAGGACTTGTTTAGCCTAGAATATGTTACCAAATTCCTCTTGATTCCATTTTTTAAGGAGTAGCTTGATTTTTTATCATTTTTGTTGGAAGACATACATATTTGAGCTTGTGAAATGATCCATGTTGCACCACCATTCTTCTCTTTTTATTGTTAGGTTAGAATTAGAAATCCAAATTTTCTCAAATCTGAAGGGGCATTTAAGAGGCTTACCAAAATCTATCCAAGAGAAATAAATGGGCTAAAGTTTTGATCCTGCTGAAGGTAGAAATTTCGTTGAGATATCTTGGCCTAATGTGAGCAGATATTCAGCAACTAGGAAGCATTCTAAGTGAGAGGATATTTGATGCATTCCTCCTCTTTTGTTGTTCAATGTGAAGAGGCCATTGGGATTTTTCATCTACTAGATTGAGCTCTTCAATGAAGGTGCTAAAACATTTGATTCAGGGTCCAGATGGCGTCTATCCCCTTCTTCTCATGGAGGAATGTGATGATGTTAAAATCCCCTCCAAGGATCCATTTATGCTCGTTTACTAGGTTCCTAAGAGAATAGATATGTTCTAGCATCTCCTGTTTTTTTTTTCTGGGGCTTCAAGTCCATATCCATTTGTCATGAATCCATGCATATCAATTCCTAGTAAGTGAAAAGAAATAGAGAGAAGGGAGGGGATGGGTTCCAAGAAATCCCTAAGCCATCAAAAACTCCCTCTAAATCAACCTCTAGGGTTATGGAATATTTCCATAGCTTTGACATTAATGATTCGAAGGCTTGACTTGAACACTTAGTTTCATGGATGAAAAATATTGCCAAATCCTGTCGAATCCTCCAACGAAGAATGTGATGTTTAGAAAGGCTATTCATTCCCCTGATATTATAGGATATGATCTTCTAAAATGAGGGTTGAGAAGAGTATACTTCAGATATTTTCTTGTATTGACTTGAATCCACCAGTTTTCTACCCAGGATGTCCAAGTGTTACACAGTGGATTTTTGGCATCTTTTCTTGAAATCCTTGTTGCTTTTCTTCCTATATTTTGTGGTGATAGTTTGAACGCCTAATTTCATGGATGCTTTGACTCATTAGATGGTTGTATCTAGGAGGGTTATTTCTGTGGATGGAATTTTTTTGATGGTGTTTCTATGAAAGGTGTCATGCAAACCCATCAGACCTAGTTTTTCCATGTATGTGAAGTCATCTTCTTCACCCATATGGGTGTCCTCCTCAGGATGGGTGTTGGCTTCCTCTGGTAGGGTTGTGGGATCTGCCTCCATCTATGGCTTTTATTTTCCCTCATTATTCGATTTCTCTGAATTTCCTGGTTGGTTGTTCTTGGCAGGTTCTTGTAAATGTTTCCATGGTTCACATGGTAGGTCTCCCAGAATATCGAAGCTATTTCTGGTGCTTTTCCACTTTGAAGTCGACACGGAGCTAGTTTTCGTATTATGCCTCTTCTTGCTAAGGGTTTTTATGAACCCTTCTACATCCACTGAGTTGATGTCCCTAGGTTCTGGTTTCATCTCATTCAAAAGTAAGCCTCTAAAGAGATGCTCATGTCGGTTCCATTTTATACATTGGAAGGGCATATATCTATAGTCTAGGGTATGGAACCAGTCTCTATCTTGCAATTTGAGGGATATATCTTCTGGGATGGAGCCTGATATGTTTATGTATATGCATATCATGGCATATGATGTGTAGAAACTCTGCTTAGTCTATTTAGAGAGGCAAATAAATTTTCCTAGCTTATTGTCGATTTCTTGAAGGGTATTTGGATCCCAGTATTCATACAACAACGAATAAATGCAGATGCAAACAGGGGCCCAGGAGAAGTCGTCCTTGTATATTTTGAACCTATTCATTCATATGTGCATGTATAAACATGTTGAGTTAAGGAAGTATGGGCCTCCTTCCATAACTACCTTCAATCCTACTGTCTTGAGAAAATTGTTGTGAAGAAACCCTTAGAACCGAGTTTGAAATCATAATGGGCCTTGGGCTTCTAGAATTGAGCAATCCAGTAGAGGATCATCTTCTTTGTTGGCCAAATCCTTATAAATTTGCATATTAGGGCATGTTCTATTGGAAAATTCAAAGTGGACACTTATTAAATCAATTTTCCTTAACCTTAATATTTTCTTGTAAACTTTGCTAGTATTATTATGTTCTTTATTTAGATATTATCATCAAAAAAATATCAAGACCAAAAATAGTAGCAACAGAGGACACATAAATTGGGCTCTCAGCTAGGAAAAAAACCCTCCAAGGGGAAACCTAGAAAACTCTTCTCTTCTCATAGAATTTACCTCTAATGAGACAAAAAAGACCCAAATCCTAGACCAAGTCCTCCTCCAAGTACAAAGCCATCCCTTCCAACAATTCCTTCCTTGATCTAGAACCAACCAGCTTCAAACTGCAATTCAACTTGTCAGCTTCAATATTGTTGCTTCAACCTGCAACTTCGGCTTCGTTGTAACTATAGAAACCCTAATCCAGCTTCCTCTTGAGAACTTCCTTGATCAAGACAGCTTCACCTAAGGTCAACAAGGCCAAGATGGAGTATTCTTCATTCCAACAACAAGAGAATTTACTTCATCCTACTGTAACTCGGATCTGCAATTTAAGCCTTCTTGGAAGCGGTAGAAACCCTAATTCTTTGCATGTGTAAGAGAAATAGAGCCCAAAAACAAGATTTTCTTCCTTTCTTTATTCTTCTGTACCTTTTCTATCTTCTTCTCCTAATTCCCAACTACATATCGAACTTTCTTCTTGGTGTTTTAAATTAGGTCGAACTGTGCCTTTAAATAGCATTTTCAAAGGGTTGAATTCCCTCCTTTAGGACGACTGGGAGTTGTCAAGTTTGACTTGTACTTTTGCAGTTTCCAGGACTTTATAGACTCAAAAATAATTCTCTTTCCAATAACATTTTTCTTGGAAGGGTCTTATAAACATGATGTTGGATCCTTTGACTCGTGAAAATAAATCCTAATAACTGACAAACCCTAGAAGCATGAAGTACATGATTTTACCTATAATAGCATCAATAAGAAGCATGAAACTCGTGCTTTAATAATAATAACTTTGTATTTTCTTATTTTGTTTGTCACATAGGATACATTTTGAAATGAGTACAAAAAAAATTATGAAGATCGAAACTAGTTACATTTTCAACACTCCCTCTTAACTAGGAAGGTATTCATACTTGTACAACCAGTACGACATCTTTCTCAAATTGAAGAGTTCTCATAAGAAGATTTGGATTGATAGGAAAACTGTAATCATCATCATTATGACCAACAATGTCTGTGAGGCCTAAATAGAAAAGCTCTACTTCATTCAAGAGCATTATGTTAGGAGGATTTATGTGTGATACTGAAATACCTCTACAAGGCACATAACCCATCCGGATGTTCACAAGGCATGTCCTTTTAGGAATATTCTTATCTTGGATCTCCAATCCTGAGTCATAAAATAATATCGGTCATCTTCAACCACTCTTCTCTTAGATACATGTCCCATCCTCAAAAAGTGTAGGTACCTTTCCTTTCTTTGGATTCTATATCCTTAAGGAAACCACGTATGCTTATCCAATCCTCTGCCATTCTCTCTTCATTACCTTAAGAAGAGAATGCACATGTGATGTCCAACATCACTCCACCTAAACCAAAGAGGATATCCCTATTCCATTTTTATTATGGAATAGATCTTTGCTCATATCTAAGGAGACTCCTTAACTCCCTCTAAAATGTAGAGGAAATTCCTGACTTCCTTCTTAATTGGGAAGTCATATACACAAGCTTTCTAGTTTGTATTCATAATAGTATCAAATACCAATTCTTCTTAGTTTTCTACCTCCCTCTTTTCTATGCATCTCATCGTATCGATCCTGCTTCCTTTTGAGGTATCATGGAACCATCTTCACTCTTCAATATTGTGACATGATTCTAATCATTTTTCTTTCTCATCACTTTCATCTTCGATATCATTGATGACGGCACCGCATTGAGACTTTCCAAACTTCAATTTGATCATAGCTTCATCATGAAAGTGATATCCTTTCACCTTCAAGTTATCTTCTCTCATTGCTACCTTTCAATCCCAATATAGGCACATATCAACTTCACAATTTCCAGGTTCCAGATATCAAGATTTCCTCAACATTCTTCATACATTTCCATTCAAACAATTGAACTTGCCTCAATTGTCATCATGAATCCTTACAACATCCTTTTAGGTAGAAAATTAATATGAACCAAACAACCAACAATAATTAAAATTATACTTACCTCATCCAGATGAACTTCTCACCTAATTAACATCTTCATGGTCCATCTCCATATGAATCTTTCTTCAT
Organism: Pinus albicaulis; assembly: GCA_034641835.2. Lineage (NCBI taxonomy): Eukaryota > Viridiplantae > Streptophyta > Pinopsida > Pinales > Pinaceae > Pinus > Pinus albicaulis. Next base: position 912,498,100 of record CM076579.1, on the reverse strand, counting down.
GCATCAAATTTCCCAAGGATCGAACTTGATTACCAAGTTTGAACTTCTTCTTCTAAATATTATACTAGATGTTAATAATTATTCTATATAATCTAGAGAAAGTATTAATTATTTATTCATCCTTGAGTAACTCAAATTATTTCCCTTAAAACATCACACAATCATACAAAGCATATTATAAGATTTTGCACATGTGAATCTTATCCAAGAGTTTACTTTCAATATGTATTCTTATGCTTCTTATTACACCATTTATCTATATATATCTCACAAGCAGTCTAAAACTTAACCCATTACATTCCTTCATCCCTTAAAGAGTATTGTTTACATATTACATGGAATGTATACTAACCTTGTAATAATGCTTCTCTCAAGAACCTTTCAAAATCATGGTTCTTCCAGGATCACTCTGATCCACCTAAGCGATATGAATGCCTCTAACATAATTTTAGATAATTTCTGCATGAACGATATGCAAAATGGTCGATCTCTCTTCTTAAAGACTAGATTATTTCTACAAAGCAACTTAACCAAGTAGACTCTACATATGATACCATCACATGCTTCTCTCTATGATGTTATGCAAAATAAAAAGTAAAAAATAATTCATGTTATCCTAAAAGAAATATTAATCCTCATAAATAACCTAACAGTTAGTGTGCCTTCTTCAATAGTAAAGACACTTCACATCTTATTTCTTTGGATTATTCTCAAGTTATCATATTTCCTTAGCTATGTGAGCCTTGCTTCTTTCCATTCTCTTGTTAATATGTTGGCTTGGATAGTCCCTCTTAAATTTTCCATATTCATTGCACTTAAAGAATTGAACCTTAGACATATCGTTATTCTTGGACTTCCTGAACTTTCCCTTCTTCATCTTCTTGACTCAGGCTATAAAGACTTGAGACTACTCATCTGATCCAATGTGAACTTTTGCCTTGATCCTAGATTCTTTCAAAATGCATTGAAACCACAACTAATCAAAAGGATTTTAATATTTATTAGAGTATACGCTTGTTGCAAAGTTGATCCATTCTGGTGGCAATGCATTTAATACACAAATGGTCATTTCTGAAACAAAAATTGTCTCTCCAAGCCAGGACTACAAGTGATCTCTTAACTGATAGATATTCATTAGAAATGACGCCATGTCCTCATCCTTTGATTTATTCATCTTGTATATTTTATTCCACAAAGACATATTTCATTCTGATTTAATTATAGAGTATAAGTTCACTTGCTTGTCATACATAGCCTTGGAAATTTTTAAATTGTAACAAATGGAAAAAGAGGATCTTTAATTCATTCAACTATGATCCTTTAGGACCTTGTTTACCCTTTATTATACTTTTCTAGTTATTTACTGTTGTCTTTTCTAGGTTCAGTAATTTCCCCATTTACATATTCCATTTCCTCATGTTCTATAAGTGTGTGGTCAATCATTTTCATCCATGCTAGGAAATTTGATGCTCCAACGAGCTTATTTCTCTCCTTACAGAAAGAACCCATATGACATGTAGATTCATACATATATTAATAATATGATACTTGATAACCATATTCTCCTATTCCTTAATGATGTCTCTAATATCTCTTGATGCCTTCAAGACCTTAAAGAATCTTCAATATTGTCCTTGACAGATGTTTCCTAGGATTCCTCTAACAACAGATTTCAAGAGTGATGAATTATAACAAGATCCTTTTGATGCTTCCTTCAAATTTGAGTTTCAATGAGACTTTAAATAGATCTTCTTCTCTCAAGAGACAACATTTCTTTTATTTTTCCTCTCAAGTCTCCATTTGATGAGAGCTTGATGTAGTCTTGATTTTATTTAATGTAGAAACCCTCCTTCTAGATCAATAGGTATTCTACTTCTTTTCTTCCACAAATGATTCCCCTTGACAAGCAAACATTTCTTTGTGTCCACAATATTATCCTTCCAGTTACCTTATTTTTCACCTCAGCTCTGATACCATGTTGTAAAATTCAAAGTGGAAACTTAATAAATCAATTTTCCTTAACGTTAATATTTTCTTGTGACCTTTGCTAGTCTTATTATGTTCTTTATTTAGATATTATCGTCAAAAAAATATCAAGAACAAAAATAGTAGAAACAGAGGACATAGAATTAGGCTCTTAACTAGGGAAAAAACATCTAAGGGGAAAACTTGGAAAACTATTTTCTTCTTGTAGAATTTGCTTCTAATGAGACAAAAAAATCCCAAACCCTATACCAAGTCCTCCTCCAAGTTCCAATTCAGCCCTTCCAACGAGTCCTTCCTTGATCTAGCACCAACTAGCCTCAAACTGCAACTTTGACCTACCAGCTTCAATATTGTTAATTTGACCTGCAACTTTGGCCCTATTGCAACTTAGAAACCCCAATCCAACTTCCTCTTGAGACCTTCCTAGAGCAATAAAGCTTCACCTAAGGTCAACGAGGTCAAGATAGAGTATCCTTCCTTCCAGCAGCAAGAGATTTTACTTCACTCTACTACAACTCAGATCTGAAATTTCAGCCTTCTTGGAAGTTGCAGAAACCCTAATTCTTCACACGTGTGAGAGAGATAGAGCCCAAAAGCAATATTTTCGTCCTTTATTTCTCTTCTAGAACTCTGTTATCTCCCTCTCCTGCTTCCTAGCTAAAAATTGAACTTTCTTCTTGAGATCGAACTTCTTGGTGAGTGAGTGTCAAATGAGATCAAGCTGCTACTTTATATAGTCTTTAAAAGGGGTTGAACTCCCTCGTTTAAACCAACTTGAATTTTTCGGGGCTAACTTTTACTTTTAGAGTTTCCAGGACTTTCTAGACTCAAAAATAATTCCTTTTTCTAATTAATTTTTGCCTGGAAGGGTCTTATAAACATGATGTTGACTCTTTGACTCATGACAATAAATCCTAAGACGTAACCAACCCTAGAAGCATGAAAAACATGCTTTTTTATATAATACCATCAATAAGAATATGAAACCCATGTTTTAATAATAATAACTTTGTATTTTCTTCTTTTGTTTGTTACATAGTATACATATTATAATGAGTACAAAAAAAATTATGAAGACGGAAACTAGTTACATTTTCAACATGGTCCTCCATGTGTTGAATGTTTCCATTCATCCTAGCAAGGGGAATGTGTAGACATGAGATCACTGTGGATTTTTCTTTGCAGGTACTAGTTTGTATATGTGCAAGGATTCCAGAAAGTAATTGTCTTGTGTCATCAACTTCCGTAGAGGGGATGCCATCATAGATTTTGGTCATGGGAAAAAAGGGGGGAAAATGTGTCGGGTCCAAGATGATGGATGGAGAGGTTAGAGGTCCCCGCTCCCTAGGCGACCATTGGAGAGTTGCTGCCCAATGAGAGAATCTAAGGTAGTGAATCAGTGGAGGGTTCCAAATATTGGTGGTAGTAGGAGGAAATGTATGGTTGCAGAGCGAAGCATCCTCTCGTATTTTTATCAAGTTTTGACCCAACTTGAAGTAAGAGCATGCATGCTAAATATTTTTAACTAAATATCCACATCAAATTCAAACCTTATCAAGGCCTTTTAGTCTTCATTTTTTTATAATTTAATACAACATATAAGTAAAAGAGTTTTAAAGGGGCACATGGAGTTAAAATTTCTATAGTGCGCCTCTTCCCCTGTATATGCTCTTCTCAGGACCACTCTAACGAACAAATTGTTCACTTGGTATTTTATGAAAGTACTCCTCTCTTTCTAAAATCTATTGTGTCTTAAAATTTCCAATTTGGGCAAGGATTTATTGTCACAGCTACTCAACCACTCACTACTAATATTGTATTTATTTCTCTAATCGATCCCACCAACATCCACTAGAATCACAAGTAAAAAATGATGGAATAAAACAAACAAATGTAATACTAGGTATAATGAAAACACCTAAGAGAACCCCATAGACACCTTACATTGAAGGAATGAAAATTGAACAAGCTTACCATAAAAAAATATTGTGAGCTACTTCAAGGAGAAATAGGAGATTATAGTTTCCCCCCTCCTAGATTGGAAATCCAAGCTAATAATAGTTGGTTATACCCTTTCCACAATAATAGAAAGCTACTTATAAAATTTATTCAACCCCCTCCTAATTTGTGGAACAAATAAAGTGGGTGAAGGTCAAGTGGCTAGGAGGAAAAATTGTTACCTACCCCACTTGGGTTTAAATCGCACTCTCTGACATGTTTTCTCTTTCTAACTCAATTTTTGTTGAGATGTTAGCTTACCCTTGAGCTTCCAATAATTTGATTTACCATGGGTACCATTATTAGAATGAGGAAAATTTCCCAATGAGTTCCTCGGAAATGCATTACGTTGAAGGAAAAGAAAAAAATGCATTCAACAAAAGAACAATTTTGTTGACTTTTAGCAATGGCCATTCTTGCACAACTTCAGACATTTTCCTCTTCCCTTCTCATATGAATGCCATCCCCAAAACCTCCATTAAACCCATTAAAACAATGCCACAAGGATCAAAAAGTGTATTTAGCACAAGAGTCTAAATTATCTGGTCCATCCATGCAAACAAGAAGGAAAATATAAATTCAAATTCCAAAAAAAAATATGTTTGAAACTCAAAACTTGTAATCATAAAATGTTGGCCCCTTTTTCCTTTCCTATCAAGTTATTGATATATTTATTAGATAAATTGGAGTACGTATGAAATTAAACTTACATAGGGAATATGATGTTAGAAGGTAAGGTAGTCCCCAAAAGGTAAAAATCAATGCAAGGTGTGTCATGTTATCAATGTAAATAATTAATAATAAATAGTTAACAGTGATTAGTACTTTGAAGAGGCATGTCTCATAAGACATTACTATTCGTGAAGGGGTAACCACCTAGGTATATATATGGGACCCTCAATTGTAACCAAATCATATCTCATATCAATATCTCACTTGCATTCAAAAATTCTTATATAAATATATTATTTGTCCCATGAAGGAAATTATTATATTTCAGATACTCTAAATGTTATATTGCGTATACAAACTTTGTTCACAAAATTTGGTATCAAAGTGTATACCAACTTTGTTCATAACATTTGGTATCAGAGCCAATCTGGTTCGGCCTTTGGCCATCAACCTTCGTCAACTTCGATACCATTGCGATTGAAGTGTTTCGCTACAAAAATTTTGGAGTTTCTTTGTTTTATTGGTTTCGTCATTTAGGCCCTTGGCCATTTAATATATATATATAATAAAAAAAAGTCAAAAATAAATAAATAAATAAACAAAAAATAAAAGTTTAAAAAAATGATATATTATAATAAAAAAATTCGCCACTGTCGCCGCTAAAAACCTCACCACGACCGTTTCCCACAACCGTGGCCTAGTCGTTGTCCACAACGGGTGTTGCAAACCCCATTTTGCAGTTGTCATTGTTCTCATACATATCCACCTCCTGTAATTTGTGTTCCATCTGCCACACTTGTCTATTGCAATCCGTCAAAGTTGGTTCGAATGAGTCACCATTCGCCTCACTGCAACCACTTACCACCACCATTGTACGACGCCACAACCAGTATGACCCGTTCGACCCATGCTAATTTGTTGTTCAACTTTTCCCCATCATTGATTTTTGCTTAGTTTTCTTTGCCCTTGTGGCCTCCCAACTACCTTCATTGTTCTTACCTCCTATACGTTAATCATAAGTCATCATCCATCATACCAATTTCATATCACACTGAATTATTGTGCCATCCATATATTTTTTGTAGTGAAATTAAAATCAAACTATATGACCCTTGACACCATCTGTATGTTATCCCATGTTCATATCCATTCATGTACCCAAGGGTCGCAACCAGTCAAGGAGCATTTTTTAGATAGTTATAAAGTTATAAGATACTAGTTATAAACTTTATATCTTTGATCCAAAAAAAAAATTAATAAATTCATTTAAATAAAGGAATTAATAAATTTATTTAAATATGGTGTTTAAAAGGTGTAAAGAAAAGTTATTTAAATAAAGGAAGTAATAAAGCTATTTTATTTAAAAGGTGTAAAGAAAAAAGGATCATTTTATATAAAGGAGTTTTGAAGCAAGAAAGAGTATTATAATAAAATATTACCAAAGGTACTTAAAAGGTATACCAAGAAATCTATTTGAAGGAGTTAAGCACATCATTTTTTTTTAAACCTTTGTGTATTAATAAAAAATGTGAGTTATGAATTTTACATGGAATTCAAGTTTCTTTTCAAAATGTATTTTTTTGTTCATAGGAATATCCTAATTGTTGTGAATCATTTAGAAATCAAAATGTTGAATGTTGCAAGTGTCACAAAACTTTTACTTTAGTTGAATATCAAAGTGACATAAAAACAGTTCTCGGAAAGATATGTTAAGTTTTATGAAGGGATAAAACAATTAATGGCGACACTTGAGCAAGACAAAGGCATATTTTGATAAAAAACTTGTGGCTCAAGAATTGAAGAAAACATCATCCAATTTTCAATTTGAACACCCAACATCACTCCTACAAGACGATGTCATCGAGTGTAGTGAGAAATTGTAATTGGAAGATCAAGAGAATTGAAATATTGAAAATTTAGAAGACAAAATCGCCAAACTTCAGCAAAATAGAAAAGTGTTACATCATAAATATAAATATTTTTGATGATATGAATTATAAGGAAGTAATAGAAAAGGACAAATAAATTTCGCGCGTCACAGATCATAGTGAAAAATCACTCGAACAAGTTAAGAAGGCTAAGGTTACAAAGAAAGAACTCAAACAACACCTATTAGAACAAGAAGTGGAAAATTTACGCTTAAAGAACCTTAATCAAAGTTTATTAGAAAAAATCAAAATTTTAAAAGATGAGGAGAAAGACACTAAGTATAAAGTCAACAATCTATAAAACGAAGAACTTTCACATCTAAAGAATCATAATCAAAACCTATTTACGCAAGCAAAGAAGTTTTAGAAAGATAAGAATTCGCTAAAAGACAATTTAGAACAACTTATTCAAGAAGAAGCATCAAAATCTTCGGATGTGAAAATTCAAGTTGAATAAAAGGGAGAAAAAATTGATCCAGATAATACCATAACTCAAGAATATCTTGATCCAATTGAAGTGAAACATATTTAGATATTGTGGTTAAAACGAAAGGAATTTTAAATGAAGATACAACAATTAACCAAGGGACTTTTGTACTTGAAGGGAATCAAATACCTCAAGTAAATCAAGAAAACGCAACAAAAGGGTTATAGGGAAATTAGATCACAAGAACTCCTTATCGACACCCAAATCATAATATTGGATATCTTAACTAGTCTATATATCATTATCACTCAAACCATAAACAAGTCACTTATGTTCCCAAGAAAGTTGATGTCACTATAATCTAGTCTTATGATAACGATTCATCCCAAGTTTCCAGTAATTGCATGATTCTAGAGAAAATTAATTTGGGATGGTTAGATGATTTCCCGATATGACAATTATGTACCACACTCAAAAATTCATATCATCTCATATCATCAAGGATGTCAATTCCAAGAATTGAGAAGACGAAGAGACATTATATATATATATATATATATATATATATATATATATATATATATATATATAATGTCTCTTCGTCTTCTCAATTCGTCTTCTCATCAAGGATGTCAATTCCAAGAATTGAGAAGACGAAGAGACATTATATATATATATATATATATATATATATATATATATATATATATATATATATATAACCTTTTCACTAATAATCTTTTGGGACAAAGCTCTTCTAAAGGGGAAAGAAATGTTATGAATGTAAATAATTAATAAAAAATATTTAACAATGATTAGTATACTAAAGAGGCATGTCTCATAACACATGACTATAATTTCATGAAGGGGTATACACCTAGGGATATATATGGGACTCAAAATTGTAACCATATCATATATCATATCAATATCTCACTTTTATTCAAACATTCTTATATAAATATAGCACTCATCCTATGATGGACATTCTTATATTTCAAATATTTTGAATATTCTGTTGTGTATACAAACTTTGTTTGTAACATTTGGTATCAGAGCATATATGAAATTTTCTCATAACAGTGTGGGATGCCTCTTTCTCTGTCACTCTTCCCTACAAAATCATACTAAAAGTGTTGTATATTTAATGTTTCAACCTGTTGTATCTCAAGAAACAATCCCTTGGTTGTGGTAAGGAATCAGTGCTTAAGATATTTTATAAATGTATGTCAGAATTACAATATCAAATGGCCTATGTTTAACACCTCAGGAATTTAATTACTTAATACCCTCAATAATATGATATAATGAAAGCCTTCACAATGCCATAAATTTTTTATATTTGAATGAAATGAAAAGAAGAACTATAAGGGAAACTCAAAATGATATGCTGAGAAACAGAATCTATAATTTTTAGGTTTCAGAGGAAATTCATGGAGAGAGAGGAAACTTGAAATAATATGTTGTAAACACAGAATCTATTCCTTAAAGTTTCATCAGGAGTTTGTGAAGGGAGAAGAGATGAAGTGAAGGAGCGCAAAATTAAGGTTATTTAACTCTTACTCACCGATGTAATTAAGAGATCGACTGCTACATAACTTCACTTGATTCAAAGAGGAATAAACATAGAGCGAAACTGGAAAGAAATATCAACATCAAAAGGTGTAGGAAACTTGATCTTCTTTCATTTATTTCTCAAAAAATTCAGTACCAAATTAACAGTCATCAGAGATCCAAAGGTCGGAACCCTTTTTATTTATTTCTACCTACTTAAATACATCAAAGTAGTTCGTAACTGGTGAACTTCTTAAAACTACTCGACTACCTAAACTGTTAAGATTACTTATGCAATCATACCAAGAAAACAAATTAAAACTAGAAATATTGTTCGTTTTTTTGAATCTGATGTTGTTGATGCGTCCTCCCGAAGTGCTGAGGTGTCCTTTCTGGTTATGATGCAGTAGTTGCACAGTATTGTAATAATGCCTCAGTGCCTGACATGACCCAGCTGTCGTGCTTCCCACAGTGCCACTATATGTTCTTCTTCCTGACTTTAAGGAAAGGAGAAGAAAGGGAAAGGGAAGGCGTCCCATTCCAAATAAGATTCCGGCAAGGCAGCCAAGAAGAAAGACTTATCAAAGGTAAAATGTTTTCGTTGTCATGAGCATGAACACTATGCCACAAATTGTCCACAAAAGAAGACAAAAAAAAAGGCCTAAGGAGGAGCAACAGGGGAAGCACTTGCTTCACAATTCGAGTTGGATTTCACTCTCATTGCATGCATGGTATCATCGGTGATGGGTTATGTATGGTAATTGGATAGTGGAGCTTCATTCCATATGACCGACTGTTAGGGTCCTATAATAATAAGATTTACAATTTTTGAATTGACTATACCTTGCTTTCTGCAAGTTGTTTTCCCAGATTTGAAAATAATAAAAAAATAAAAGAGGGTAAAAGTCCTAAAAGAAAGATCAAAGGACCTATAAAAATAGACCCCAAAAAGAAAAAAGAGAGGAAAATAAGACCTGAAAGTGAGCAAGTCAAAATTCCACTACCATTTACTTTATTGCAAGAATAATGATTATGTGCAAATTGTCAATAAATGCCATAATCCATGATTAGTTAAACAATTTAATTTTAACTTTTGATGCTTTGAATTTCATGTTTTATATAGAGAATAAAGATGTGTCGAACAATATAAGCTTGACAAATCAGTAGATAAAATAGAGAATAAATGAGGCGCTCATCAGTTTAATATGAGCCCTCGGATGAAATAAGGTTAGACTTAGATAGTTTTTATGCTTTGAAAGAAAATGGATTTAGGGTTGCAAGCTTAAATGCACCCATGAAAATGAAGTAAAAAATGTTATAAATAAAGATGGGTAGGTTGGAAAGCAGTTGTGCAAGCATGTAATAAAGTATCATCGGGGAAAAATCACTAATTTCCCCTCCCCTACAATTATTCAGTATTATAAACTATCAGTTAAAAAGGCTCAGAGCATTTCTCTGACCTCCACTGGGACCGGACCCAAGGCTCGATGACTGATTGGTTAAAAATATTGAATTCCTACTCAAAACCCACATTCATCAGCATTTATCCTTCATTCATAAACCCTAAATAACTAATTCCATTCCCTTTCAAAAATCATTCATAAACCCTCAAAATGCGTTTATCCTAAGTTAAAGTGTGAAGAAATATAAACAAAGACAAAGCTATGTTTATTTACACTTTACTTAGAGTTAAACATGTGTTTTTATTCAGTACATTATCCCTTTACTTTCATATTAATTTCTAATTTATTTATTAATTCCATAAACTATTCCCTCCCGTATAATATTAAAACCCTTTATATGTAAAATAACCCTCAAACCCTCTATTTTACATTTAAACCAATGTTTCAAATACCCCATGTGCGAAATATTAAATCCCGCTCTATCCCTTTGGTTTAAACCTATCATTAAAAACTATATCCTGCCCCCTATAGTTTTAAACAACTGTTAAAGGTTGAGAAACTATATAATATTAAACCCGCGCCCATATGTATAATTAAAACATTGGAAATTTTTTAAATTAACACATAAACCTTACCCCACCGCATATCATTTAAAACTAAGGTTTTAAACTTTGTTTAAAACGCTTATTTCTAAAGTTTAAACCTCCCCGCCGTGTTAATATATCCCAGCCCCACTACCAAACCCCGATGCAACTTCCCCAATAAATTTAGGCGGTTCGCAATCGAACCCCAAGATCCGACGATGTAAACTCATTATTGCAAATAAACATGCATGAAATTCACCGTCTCATTTCTACGCGAAATGGGCGGTATTGGGATTTTCTCCCTCCTCCATGTGGTCAATACTTATTGGATTGCATTGGTTTACTCCGAAACCATTTACGACTGAAATGGCACGCGATAACCGCTTATCGTTTAGACCCTTTGAACCCAAAAACCACCAGTTTCATGACTTGACCTCCATTAATTGCTGGTGCTGATTAACCTAAAATGCCTAATAAACATTGGAAATGCATTCATTTCCTATCCCTTTCTGTGCGTAAACCCTGTATAAGCCACCCTGACTGTAAAACAAGCATTTTTCCTCCATTTTTATGCCAAAAACTGCAAATTTCAAACATGTTACCATTAATGATTGCAGAGGAGCTTCGCATTGTTCCACAGATTGGAAAGAAACCATTCAACCCGTTCAAAACCTTCAGAAACCATCTTCAAAGCCCAATACCTGCGTATAACAGGTATTCTTCAAGAAAATTAAGCCTATTTCAAATCTGAAAAGCCCTATTAAAAGAAAATTTACATTCATAAGTTCAAATTTACCACAAAACCCTATCAAAAAGTCCAAAAAACAGGCCAAACCCTGTCAAATTTTCTAAAAAATCCCTGTTTTTGCTGCGCCCTATTTCAAAAGACCAAATTGAGCCCAGAAAGCCTTCTGAATTTACCCTAAGCCTCTGTGCCCAATCTCAAAAGACTTTAATCTAAAATTATTCACTGAAAACTCAGGAAACCCTTGTTTCTTGTTTTAAACCAGTGAAAGCCAGTAACTTAGTTGAAGATTGAAATTGAAAGAAAGATCTAAGAAAAGAACCAAGTTATACCCATTTTCATCCAAGAACCTCTGTCAAAATCAAGAAACACTTCTGTAAACTATTTAATCTTACAGAAGAGTCCAAAAATCCCAAATATAGAGTTTCAACTACCCAGAAAGCCTAAAAATGTCAAAATCAAATCCAGTACTGTGACTGCTTAAAGCCATTATCACCTCCCTGCAACCACGGTTTCATTAATAATTATTTTGTTTTGCAGGTCATTAACAAAAGGAGAATTTGGATAAAACAATCTAAATACTAGTTAAAGATCTGTTTTACTCTAAAAGTTCACAAAGAAAAGAATTTTAAATGATATTACTTAACAAAAGATTCTAGGTAGCAGAACAGAAAGAAGTCATTTATGTAGAGAGAGTTAAATTTTCATAGTGAACGGTAAAAGTGAAATAAGAATTCACAATGACAGTGAAAACATAAACAATCAAAGAGCATCAGAGTTAATGTGTATCAGATGAAAGTCACAGTAAAGGTTAAAACAAAGTTACAGAGCAGTCAAGGTAAAACAGTAAAAGTAAATACAGAGGCAGTAATGGTTAAAAAAAGATGAAAATACTTTCACCAACAATGAAATTTATCCAAAGTAAAAGAAAAACAGTTAAAAGAACAAAAAGGTTAAAATATGAAAACAGAGCAAAAAGGGACATTTTTGTAGAAATTTCCTATTTAAGTCATAGTTTTGCAGAGACGATTGTGGACAATCCAAGATTAATTTTGAAAAAAAATTGGGAGGTTTATGTTCCTAAGATGCCAACCTACAAAAACCTATCTCACTTTATGCACAGGTATTACAGAATGAGAGATACATGCACATCTTTACAGCCTATTTTTCAGACTATGCAAAGTTCTGTTTTACACATATTTTTTCAGACCCTATTGTGAACAGTGGACTTGAATTGTGGGAAACTGAGAGAGGTTTATCTTAGTAACATATTTATAGAGAAAAAACTCTTTCACTTTTTACATATCTATTTTAGATTGAGAAATAAAAAGGTATCATTGGAGCCTAATGTTACAGAATTTCTAGAGCAAGATGCACAAAGGAAGGAAACTTTTAGTGACTTGGATGCCTCATCATCAACTAAGAGTTGATATCAAATTCAAATTTCTCCTCTTTTTCATCACCTATCCATAAATTATAGTGCCAAATAGATTCATTAGTTTTTAGTGTCATTTAATTGAGTTCTATTTATGTAAAACAGTTTGATATATTTGTAAACCAATCTTGATATTTTTTCAAGATATTTTACTTTAGAATTTGTATAAATACTTCAAACTTTGAAGTATTATTGTGGAATAAATTGCTGAAGATTTATATAGTCATTTTTTTGGACTTGAAGGCTTTTGTGTTTCAAATTTTGAGTAGCAGACTGGATTAGATCAACTAGCATCATATTTCAGGATTCATGTGATGAGCTATTTGGAGTGAAGTATTTTCTACTTGTCATTGTTTTTCTTTCTTTGTTACATGCAATCCATTATGTGTTATAAATTTGAATGAATGAATAGGAGAATTACTTCAGGATTTGTTAAAAGCACCATGTCTTAACTATTTTTCATTTCTATGTTTTCATCTGATTTCCAGTGTAGGGAACCTTTAATTGCTCCCTCTCTCGTTTGACCTCTGCCTACTACTTGCATTTTCCAGATCAAATAACCCTTCATTGCTCTTTATCCCAATCATACCATCTCAAAAAATAAATTTCGAAGATCTCCAAGGGTTATCTATCTTGCCCTGAAAACATTTGACTTTTTGACTTTGATCCCACCTCTGTATGCTTGACTTTTGACTCCTCAGCCCAATGGACAAATAGATTTCCCACTATCCATCTCTTCTAGTTATTTTTCCCACCAAACCAATAAAAACCAAAACCAATTGCACAATCATAACTAGCCTAATATTTTATAAAACAAAACAAAGTTAAAATTTATAGAGATATCCCTCTCTGAAACTTACAGACTACCTATCTCTATTGTTATAGGCTTGAATTTTAAGTAAGTAAATGAAGCAATTTAGTAAACAACAGAAGTAGATTTTTCTGAGTATGTTATTTTTATTTTGCGTTACTTATCTGTACATCTACATTATTTCACATCTACATTATTTCACTTTATGTCACATTTCTTCATATCAATCTCTTGTCAACCTCTCATCTGCAAACTGCCCCTCTTTTCTTCTTCTTGTTTCTCCTTTCTCTGTTTTCTTTCTTTCGTCAATGCCTGAGAATTAATTATTGTCAACCTCTCATCTGCAAACAACTTTTTTTCTTCTCCTTTCTCTCTTTTCATCAATGTTTGATAATTATTCATTAGATTACGTTGAAAAATTTCTTCATAATTAGTGAGATCATACCCAATAGATATAATATGTTGTTCATTACTAGTTTTTCAGTACCCAATAGATTTTTTAATAGTGAGATTATACCCAATAGATATAATCTGCTATTCATTACTATTTTTTTAGTACCCAATATATTTTTTTAATAGTGGTTCAGTACCCAATAGTTATTTTAAAAACCTGCTCTTGGGTATTGTAATTTTCTTTCATATATCTAATAATTTGTTTTTATTATTATGGTGGGCTTCTCGCCCCTTTATTTTTAATGTAGGAAATGATATTCCATGGCATGGACACCATAGCTATCGTCATGGAATGGACACTTCCTAGAATGGTGCTTCACCGGGACATACAAGCAAAGGTCCATGAAGAATTGGATCGTGTGGTCAGAAAGTCACAAAGAGTCTCAGAGTCAGACATTCCAAAGATTGAGTACTTGCAATATGTGGTGAAGGAGGTGTTGAGGATGCACCCGCCAGGGCCTCTTCTGTCATGGGCTCGCCTCGCCACCCAATTGGGTGTGTCTACTGATAACGAAATGATCCTTTGTGGTGGAGTGGCTCGGGTTGGTTGTGGACAAGACAGGGGAGCGATGTTGGCATGGGCACAAGTGGCACTCAAGTGTAGTGACTCCCTGGTGCACATGCCCATGTTGGAACCCATCTGTAGCAAGAAGGGGAGGGGATCTGGTCTTCGGGATTGTGGTGTTGTCTTGTGAGTTGGCCATTGCAAGTGGCTAGGTGAGAGAGGTTGGTTTTCACTGGAAATTCGAACAAGGGGGGGCATCAAGTGAAGGATAAGGGTATTCTCGACTGGTAGAAGCGTGGAGTTAGAAGAGTGTATGCATGCCACGACATCAGGGCAGAGCTCGTATAGGTGCTCTTGGGCTCAGAATGGAGGAAATGAGGCTGAACGGTGACTCGAACTCAGACTCAAAGTCCACGGAGAGCCAACACTCTATGGTAGTCATGGCGGTCTCCCCACCTCACTCTTTGAGACAAGTTAACGCTCTGGTCACCCTAGACGTGATTTCTGCCTAGCTACAACATATTCAACTCAATTTGGATAACATGTGGGAACAAAGGTATTAAGAACGAAATGAGCTTATTGCCTACATAAATTTTATACAACATATGCAGAACGAAACTCTGGATGCTCTGGAGATTCTACGACGTCAGCTGAGGCATTCCCATGACCACCTCCGAGCGCTGGAAATCCAAGTAGAGCACATAGACTACCATCTCCACAACCATGTAGGTTTTTTTGCAGTCCCGCTAACAATTCCTCCTAATCCTCCCCCATGATGCTTTGTGTTTTATTGCTTTTTTCTAGTTTTGTGCCGAAAATAACCATTGGCATCGTTTGCCTTGGATTTTACCCAAGACTACTATATGGGAGGCCTTTGACCTAGCTCTTTTTGAAGCTTGGGTTGCTTATATGTAATAAAACTATGCTGCTATGTGATGTAAATTTTAAACTGATAATATAAATATGCTTTTGACCGACAAAAAAAAATGGCTTATTGGACATTGAGAAGGTAAGAAATTATTTGAAACTCTTTAACATATTATTTCTATTCTCAAAGAGAATCAAGAGAAGCATTTCCAAATCACCCTAGTTTTGTTGCCTTAATAGGTCAAGAAGGTTGGTAGAGTGACAAATACTTTGAAAATTAGAATAGATTTAACTATAAGTTGAGTAATCTAAGAGAGCATTTTTCATTTTCAGCCTTCTTATTATCTGTAAGATACTACCCTAAGAATATCTCAAAATCCCCACTAAATTTTCTAAGTTTTGTTGAGTTTTTCACTGAAGAGTTTTGTCAAACAATTTGCATGCATTTGGTTGTAGTTGCATTTCTTTATATTCTTGCTTTAAAAACAACAAACATAGTACCAAATAGATGCCAAATATACTTCAAAACAAAATTATATGATTTTTATTAATTAATTAAGGGAATATTAATTTAGAAGCCATTTCTTGTTGCCATTTCAACACAAAAACCGACCTCCACGCCACCACACACACAAATAATATTTGAGAGTTGAACATGTACTATTGTCATTGTTGAAGCAAGCCCCTAACCACTAGTAATTTGTTGAGCTATTTGCAGAGGTGAAACAAGAGTTATATTGTTGTCCCAAGCTTGTCTCAAAGGAACGTAAACTTTTGAGTTTAATAAAAATCATGTAATTTTGTTCTGAAGTATATTTGGCATCTATTTGGTACTATGTTTATTTTTTTTAAAGCGAGAATATAAATAAATGCAACTACAACCAACTGCATGCAAATTGTTTGACAAAAATCTTCAGTGACAAACTCAACAAAACTTGGAAAATTAAGTGGGGATTTTGAGGTATTCTTAGGGGAGTATCTTACAGAGAATAAGAAGGCTGAAAACGAAAAATGCTCTCTTAGATTGCTCAACTTATAGTTAAATCTATTCTAATTTTCAAAGTATTTGTCACTCTATCAACCTTCTTGACCTATTAAGGCAAAAAACTAGGGTGATTTGGGAATGCTTCTCTTGATTCTATTTAAGCATAGGAATAATATGTTATAGAGTTTCAAATAATTTCTTACCTTATGAATGTCCAATAAGCCATTTTTTTTGTTGGTAAAAAGCATATTTATATCATCAGTTTAAAATTTACATCACACAATAGCATAGTTGTATTACATCTGAGCAACCCAAGCTTCAAAAAGAGCCAAGTCAAAGGCCTCCCAAATAGTAGTCTTGGGTGCAAGCCAAGGAAAACGATGGCAATGGTTATTTTTGGCACAAAACTGGAAAAAATCAATAAAACACAAAGCATCATGGGGGAGGATTAGGAGGAATTTTTAGTGGCACTGCAAAGAAACATGCATGGTTGTGGACATGGCAGTCTATGTGCTCTACCTGGATTTCCAGCACTCGGAGGTGGTCATGGGAATGCCTCAGCTGACATCGTAGAATCTCCAGAGCATCCAGAGTTTCATTCTACATATGTTGTATAAAATTTTTGTAGGCAATAAGCTCATTGTGTTCTTCATACCTTTGTTCCCGCATGTTATTCAAATTGAGTTGAATATGTTGTAGTTAGGTAGAAATCATGTCTAGGGTGACCGGAGCGTTGACTTGTCTCGAAGAGCGAGGTGGGGAGACTACCATCACTGCCATAGAGTGTTGGCTCTCCATGGACTTTGAGTCTGAGTTCGAGTCATCTTTCGGCCTCATTTCCTCCATTCCGCGCCCGAGATCACCTCTATGAGCTCTACCCTGATGTCGTGGCATGCATACACTCTTCTAACTCTACGCTTCTACCAGTCAAGAATACCCTTATCCTTCACTTGATGCCCCCCTTGTTCGAATTTCCAGTGAAAACCAACCTCTCTCGCCTAGCCACCTGCAATGGCCAACTCACAAGACAACATCATAATCTCGAAGACCAGATCCCCTTCCCTTCTTGCTGCAGATGGGTTTCAACACGGGCTTATGCACCAGGGAGTCACTATGCCTGAGTGCCACTTGAGCCCATGCCAACATCGCTCCCCTGTCTCGTCCACGACCAACCCAAGCCACTCCACCACATAGGATCGTTTGGTTATCAGTAGACACGCCCAATTGGGCTTCTTTCGCACCCCCAGCGGAGCGGAAGCATCTTCCACTGTGGCGCATTGCACACCAAAAACTAGGTGATCAAGATCTGATGGACGCATACAGCACCAGACCCAACTCTCAACCTCCTGATTCTTCCAACTCGCACCCTGCGCGTGAGGCTCAAACCATAGCTTGAGAGCAAATGCCACGACACATGGTGGTATCTCCTGGCTCAAATTCACCATTTCCCAAATGTTGCAGAATGTATTATGGCTACCCAACAACATTGATATTCTCCTGAACCCAACGCAACGGTGCACTACTCGATGAGTCGTTACCCTGTTCGTGCGAGAGCTTTGAATGCTCTTCATTGGCGTGTGGCGGCTAGCCAGACCCTCCCTCGCTCTCCACCACCATTTGGCAATGTGAAATGACACCCCGTATTATGGCTACCCAACAACATTGATATTCTCCTGAACCCAACGCGACGGTGCACTACTCGATGAGTCGTTACCCCATTCGTGCGAGAGCTTTGAATGCTCTTCATTGGCGTGTGGCGACTAGCCAGACCCTCCCTCGCTCTCCACCACCATTTGGCAATGTGAAATGACACCCCATCGGGGAGTCCAATAAGTCATATTGGTCTAAGTGGGCGCTTTTTTTCATCATCATCATCAAATTTACAATTTTAAGTATAAATTACAATAATATACTAAACAAAAAAATTATTTAATATTACACTAAATACATGTAAAACTAAATTATTAAAAACACTAGTTTATACATCTATAGTAATTAAATAATAAAAAAATACACATTCTTTTTATCAGTGTTTAACGGCCATAAGTGTAATATTTTATGATGGAAACATGAGAATTAATTACTTATTTTACACATAAATTTTTCTAATTACTAAAGATTATGTGTCGAACATAAATATTTAAAAATAATTATATTTATTTTGAAATAATTTAATGAAATTTGATTGTTTTTAAATAAGTAAGAAATAATGATTTTATGAAATTAAATAATTTAATTATATATAAAATATTTAATTTATGAAAATTGATAGTTTATATAGGGTTTATTAAAAATGAACAACTTCGAAGTGTTAATCTATTAAATTTAATAAGCTATTTTTGTGAAAATGGTTTAAAATACCTACTTCATAAAAGTCGGTCGTTTTCAGATTTATTAGAAAACTACTTCAGAAAAATCAATAAGATATTATAATCACGCCAAATTTAAATAAAAGTGTTCTTGATAATATGCATAATTCAGACTTATGTTAATTTAAGGAATTGTTGAGTAAGATTGTGATCACTTGGACAAAGCCAATAACTAAGTTTGATAAGGGGCGAGAAAATTAAGCATACTAATTCTAATTCAACGGGGAACATGTTTTCGAATTGCTTCTTAAATCATGATGTGGAAAGCACCTTACCCCTCTTACCCCTACTTAGGATCTTTCAACCAATAAATTTCAAACATGTATCTCCTATATCAAATATAAATGGTACATGCAATAGTGTTGTATGCACTGGGGCAATTGCAAAGACAAGCACAAACATGATTTTTTCATTAGTGAAACTTGAGACTTGGTAAAAAAACTGATGCAAGATTAAAGGGTTAACCCAATTCCTCACGTGGCTAACTATTTACCCTGCTCTCCCTAGGATTATACTTTTCATAAAGTATATAAAACATTACAATTGGTTTCGATTACCACTTTCACCTTATATTATAATCCAACAATTGTTGTTTTCATATTCTATAAGCGAAACTTTGTTATTCACATAACTTTATTAAATGAAACCACCCGATACAAATTTATTCCGCAATCTTTCCCCATGGTTTGTGGGGCCTCTCAGCGTGAAACCCATCACATAGCCTTGTGCTTTCAGTTTATGGTTAAAACATAAGATACTGATAGCATAATGTCCAGGCCACATTTAAACTGAACAATTTACCTTTTACCGTCGATTAGACACGCCCGTCGATCCAATGGTGTTTGCATTTCATTACTCCAGCAAATTACAGACTTGATCACGCGCGATAATAGTGGTTTCCGTAACCCCTTCTTGTGCTACGTGTCGCTTTTAGAGCTTTATCGCACAGCTAAGAAAAATACCGCTTACCTTCAAAACGCTGTGTGATACATCATTCGCTGTTTGAAGAAAACCGCTCCAGGTTCTGCTGAGATCCTCGCCTCAAAGTTCCAAAAGCATTTCACCATTCTGCCCTGGCTCAAGGTTCCCCTCGGTTGGAGCATTCAAATCTTAATGTGCCATTGTAATTCCACTGTGCTTTCGATTCTCTGTTCCCACACTTTCCATATATGGATTCGAGCCAAAACTAATTGAGAAGCCTCCTCGGTAAGAAACAGAATTTGGATAATGGATTATTTGAGAAAGGTTTCAAAGAATTGTAATGCTCAGCCTGTATGTACGATCTCTTCCATCAGCAAAAAACCACATCCCCATTAATGGATCAACGCCTTGTCTTCTTCATGTTCAATCGGCATTTTTTTCCGAGCTCTAGTAACTTGCAATCCTGCAACTAATCACAATTGCAGTCCTGCAATTAATAACAATTACAATTTAAATCTTTGGGATTATGAACAAAAAGTGTTCTGTAAGAACCTATTGAGGAATATGGGTTGAGAGTTGTAAGTCTATGATATTATAAATCCAGAAGACAGTTGCGAGGAGATTCTAGAAGGATTGTAGACATTGTGTTTGTGTACAAAATTGATGAGTCGAGCAGCAACAAGGAAGGGAAAAGAGGTCCCTGGAATATTCAAATGTTATTCAAATGCTTCAAAATTATGTTGAGGCTTGACAGTGAAATTTAGGAATATAGAACGCACTAAAGCAATGACACCTCTATAATTCAAATCCTAACTATTTTTCCTATCAAAAAATATTCAACAAAAGGCCGCACTGAATAAAGCATCCATATGCTATTATAGAACTAAAACTCGGTATCCAATTGCACGATCAATGATTTCACACCACACTTAAATAAACTATTCTAAAAAAAATGAGATTACAGAGTAACGACCCTTTCTGGTCTGATTACATCAATTTTCTAAACTCTATTTATATCACTCTCAAATCCCTACATCTACCTTAACCACTCTTGTCCTCGCTTACTTAGATCTCCTGCAATGCTTTATAAAAGCTACAATTTATACAAAAAATAATTCATGAACCAAATCAGTTCAAATCCATTCTTTTCTCAACCAAATCCTAATTTAGACTTTGAATCCCTCACATCCTCATTATTCCTTGGATTTCTCACTCATCCCTAAGATTTCTATAATCTCACAAGATATTCCCCATTAATTAAATTATAATTAAAATTCTCCAAACTCAACTAAACTTAGGAAAATAAATAAATTGATTAAGGGAACCCACTCCCTTTAGTAAATGTGAAATAAGACTCATGGGTCTTATACGTTTTGAAGAATGCTCCTGCATCAGACTCCCCAGGTTGAAAAAATTCATAGACTCTTGTTCATGAGTCACTCGACTGCTTTTGATGTAAACTTCATCAAATTTCATCTTCCAACTAGCTGTCTATCCTCTTTCAATTGCAGGTGCATTTGTTGCCTTCTTTCTTTCTCCTGGATGCCAAACTCTGTATTGTGGATGTCCTTTTACTCTGCTATTATGAGTATCTCCTCTGCATAATGTGTTGATGCTGATATCTTGCATAAACAACTCTTTAAACAAGATAAATTTCTGCTCCTTTTTCTGTTGTTGTCTTATCATCATTTCAATAAAATTGAGTTCCAACTTTATATATTTATTTCTGCCCTGTACTTGACTTATTATCTTTGTAATTTCCATCATCCACCTATCTAACAATTTAACTAGAACCCTCTCAATCTCAAAAGAAGATTGTTTCTTGTTTGATACAAGAACATATAATCTTTCAACCTCATATTGTCCATCAGTTTCACATCCTCTGCAACCTTCTTTCTCTTCTGCAACAATTTTTTTAAGAGTTATGCCCTCCTTCCTTCATCCTGAAATTTTGAATCAACCAGCTGCTTACTATCACCTTCTTGGTTCCATAAGGAAAACTGAATTTCTGCATTTTCAGAATTTACATATTTCTTCATGTTTGCATAAACAAACATATCTCCAAGGGCAGTTTGTCCTTCATCCTGGAAAACACATTGAAAAATTAATAATTCAAAATCAAAAAATGCATTACATTGTCCATCAATTCTACTCCATAATTTCTCTTATTTGTCATCCTCTTGATGTGCATATGACATATCAAAATTGTCATATCTTCCTCCATATTGCCTTGTCTTGAAAAAGTCTGTTTTGTCTTCACTTTTCTCTAAATGCTGTCTAATTTCAAAATTATGTTTTCTACTCTTCTCTTTAGCCTTCCTTCCTTTCAAAATTCCTTTCATTCTTCCATCTTCTCCCTTACAAATTTGTAAACCACTAAATTGTTTGTTCCATACCTTTTCCTTTTCAATCAAAGTCTGCCAATCTCTAATTCTCTTTGTTTCTTTACATGAAACAAAATCATATGCAACAGATTTTTCCTTCCTTGATAAAGTTCCTTTTAGAATAAAAATTACTATCAACACCATGAATATCAATTTCCATTGAAACCATTTGCTTCTCACTGTAAATGCATCGTTCATGAAAGAATCCTTGCCTCCATCCTCTGAGATTGCCCGTCTCTCTCCAGTTTGTTGATTACATTTACCTTTATTCTTTTTGCAAGTTGTACAAGTAACATTGTCTTCCAATTTCTGCTGTGCACCAGCCTCTGCCAATCTATTCTTGAGTTCTTGGCTGCCTTCCTTTTCTTTCCTCTTCATAGTCTTTTCTGAACTAGCTATACCTTCTTGGACTGAATTCTTCTTATAAATCTCTGTTCTACCATCTTCCATAGTACAATCTTTAGTAAGAGTCCTTTCCATTAATGCTCCACTATGTCCTTCCAAGACAATCTCTTGCCCATTAACTATTAATACAGGTTCATAATTTTTGAATAAAAATGAAAGAGATAATCCCATTACCTCAAAAGTTTGCACTGCGCATATACTCTTGGTTGTTCCTGTCACAAGGCTATCTTCATACCTCTTTCCTACTTCTTCTCTTGTAATCTGCAATTTCCTTTTTTCTTCAGACTGTTTGTCATTCCTTTGCCAGATCTCACTAGATTCATCACCTCCATCTTTCATGGTAGCTTTCAATATTTGTTTTTCTTTAGTGTCCTTGAACACATGTTCAATCAAGAACTGTTCCATTAAAACCATCTCTTCTAACATCTTCATTTCTTCAGCAACCTGCATAAACATAGCTTGTAAAGATTGTTCATCACCTGCATACATACTCAAATCATTAGTTTCAAAAATACTAGGCTCCTATTTCTTTGATGTCTCAATCATCACATCTCTCTGTTGATCCGAAATTGTCCAACAGTTTATAAATTCATCAATGATTCCTTCCTTAGCAAAGTAATCTTCTTGCTCAGGTCTATAGTAGTCATCTTCCATCTCTAACTCAACTGTTTTGAGTTCCTCTCTTAATCTGATATACATTCTTCTGTTTATCTGCTTTTGCAACAACTTCCACTTTATATTCTTTCTTCTCATAGTCCAACCATAACTTTGGTCCGTCACACTCTTCTCAAGCAGCACTATTATTACATCAATACTTGCTTTCAATTCTGCAATTTCTCTGTCAAATACTTCTCGACTCATTTCCTTACCTTTGCCATTTTCCTTGGCATATTTATTTCTTCTGTTGTGGCTTCTCTCTGAACTCTTGTTATGACTATCAGTAGTCACTTTCTCCTCCATCTCTATGAGCTCCTCACTCACTATGAGCTGCACTAAGCCTCTGCAACAACAAGTCCTCCCTGCTGCCACTTACCTCACCAATCCTCTCTCTGGACTTGGTCTTTTGGTAAGCACTGGTTCTCTATTTCTGGAGCCTCTTGAACACTCTTTTCTACTCTCTCTAGGCTTATATCCTCCACTCACCTTCTCTTGAGAAAACTTCAACTGTTCTCCATGTCCAACTTTTAGCTGGAATATTCAGGTTCATTGTCACTAACACAACTCTTCTCTCTCTTTACACAACCTTCTACTGTGTGTTGTTGCTATCATTTTATTTCTTATAGAAACAATTCAAATGGAACCAACATCAAAATATGGCTCATACCTGAGAGATATTCAAATGATTGATCTCTTTGAGTTTCCAATGGCTTGGACAATACACATGCTGCTTTACTTTTCACTGTCTACACTTCAATTCTTTTGTCAATTAAATTTATTTTCTTGCCGAGTATATTCATATTTACTTCTTACAGTATCTCTGCTACAATTTCTTCATTCATTTCTTTGTCACAACTACTTGGTTGAAACTTCTGTTGTTGCTTTCATCACATACACATATCATTAAAATTTTGCAAAGCGTTTACCTGATCCTGTCTTTCTCAAGTCTTTTTCACAATTTTCCTTTGATGAAATGCTGAAGTCCTCATTTTCTGTGATATCTCAGAATCCTCTTTGCACAAAATTTCTAGTGTCTTGTTCTCACTTTATATTGAATCCATTACACTTTAAATCATATACATGCTGACAATAAAATACAATCTCTCAAAAAATATCCACAGAGCATTAATCTTGCTCTAATACCAAAAATGATTCAGGATTAAAGAGTTAACCTAATTCCTCACGTGGCTAACTGTTTACCCCGCTCTCCCCAGGATTATACTTTTCATAAAGTATATAAAACATTACAATTGGTTTCGATCACCCCTTTCACCTTATATTATAATCCAACAATTGTTGTTTTCATATTCTATAAGCGAAACTTTGTTATTCACATAACTTTATTAAATGAAACCACCCGATACAAATTTATTGCGCAATCTTTCCCCATGGCTTGTGGGGCCTCTCAGCGTGAAACCCATCACATAGTCTTGTGCTTTCAGTTTATGGTTAAAACATAAGATATCGATAGCATAATGTCCAGGCCACATTTAAACTGATTAATTTACCTTTTACTGTCGATCAGACACGCCCGTTGATCCAACGGTGTTCGCATTTCATTACTCCAGCAAATTACACACTCGATCATGTGCGATAATAGTGGTTTCTGTAACCCCTTCTTGTGCTACGTGTCGCTTTTAGAGCTTTATCGCACAGCTAAGAAAAATATCGCGTACCTTCAAAAGGCTGTGCGATACATCATTCGTTGTTTGAAGAAAACCGCTCCAGGTTCTGCTGAGATCCTCGCCTCAAAGTTCCAAATGCATTTCACCATTCCGCCTTGGCTCAAGGTTCCCCTCGGTTGGAGCATTCAAATCGTAATGTGCCATTGTAATTCCACTGTGCTTTCGATTCTATGTTCCAACTCTTTGCATATATGGATTCGAGCCAAAACTAATTCAGAAGCCTCCTCGGTAAGAAACAGAATTTGGATAATGGATTATTTGAGAAAGGTTTCAAAGAATTATAACGCTCAACCTATATGTATGATCTCTTCCATCAGCAAACAACCACATCCCCATTAACGGATAAATTCCTTGTCTTCTTCATGTTCAATCGGCGTTGTTTTCTGAGCTCTAGTAACTTGAAATCCTACAACTAATCACAATTGCAGTCCTGCAATTAATAACAATTATAATTTCAATCTCTGGGATTATGAACAAAAAGTGTTATGTATGAACCTATTGAGGAATATGGGTTGACAGTTGTAAGTCTGTGATATTATAAATCCAGAAGATAGTTGCGAGTAGATTCTAGAAGGATTTTAGACATTGTGTTTGTGTACAAAATTGATGAGTCGAGCAGCAACAAGGAAGGGAAAAGAAGTCCCTGGAATATTCAAATGCTATTCAAATGCTTCAAAATTATGCTGAGGCTTGATAATGAAATTAAGGAATATAGAACACACTAAAGCAGTGGCACCTCTATAATTCAGATCCTAACTATTTTTCCTATCAGACAATAGTCAACAAAGGCCGCACTAAATAAAGCATCCATATGCTATTATAGAACTAAAACTCAGTATTCAATTGCACGATCGATGATTTCACACCACACTTAAATAAACTATTTAAAAAAAAATGAGATTACAAAGTAACGACCCTTTCTAGTTCGATTACATCAATTTTCTGAACTCTATTTCTATCACTCTCAAATCCCTACATCTACCTTAACCACTCTTTTCCTCACTTACTTAGATCTTCTACAATGCTTTATAAAAGCTACAATTTATACAAAAAATGATTCATGAACCAAATTAGTTCAAATCCATTATTTTCTCAACCAAATTCTAATTTAGACTTTGAATCCCTCAAATCCTCATTATTCCTTGGATTTCTCACTCATCCCTAAGATTTCTATATCTCACAAGATATTCCCCATTAATTAAATTATAATTAAAATTCTCCAAACTCAACTAAACTTAGGAAAATAAATAAATTGATTAAGGGAACCCACTCCCTTTAGTAAATGTGAAATAAGACTCATGGGTCTTATACGTTTCGAAGAATGCTCCTGCATCAAAAACAATATCAACCTCTAACCTCTTGCTAGCCATCGCTGACATTTCTTCCAATTGGAATGAATAACATTTTGCAAGAGGTTCGAGGGCTATCCAACAAACCAAAATCCCTTTGACCTTTTTAGTTGTAGCAAAATATCTCACTTTCAAAGGGTTATAAGTCTTACCTTAGCTAATGGTTCACATGATTCTTTAGCAAAATATCTCAATTTCAAAGCATTATAAGTCTTAGGTTAGACTAAGGGTCCACATGATTCTTTATAATAATAATTTAAGGCTTGTCCATCATATTTATATATTACAATTTAACTCGAGAACCAAATATTTAATTAATTCAATCATTTATATTGCCGCATGGGGTCACAAGCCACACAAGTAAGGTAAGGGGTGGTGGTATCCTCGTCATCACCTTGCTAACCTTGCTCATTAGAGGTGGAGGTGTGGGAACCACCCACTTTCATTTGTCTTTTGTCTTTGATATGATTTCTAAACTGACCCATCATTTTTACGTAGTTCGTAATTGTAGAGGGTGGCAGCGAAATGATGTTTTTAGAAGATAATTGCACCATTATGATTCTTTGGATTTCGTGTTATTTGAATTTTTTTGGCTGAAACTTTGTAGAGTTAGGATTTTTCTATATGGTTCAGTGATTTATGAGAGTGTTTCTCACTGACTCGGGGAAATTTCTAATTTCTCTAAGGGGTTTCCCTAGCCTGGCTTCTCCCAACTATGTAAATTTGGCTCTTAGATCTATTCGAGTATTACGGTTCCATTTAGTGAGGTGAGAGTGCACTGGCGAGGATGAGCTCAAATTTCACTTCGTGCATGGTAGCTCTACTAAAAGGAATTCATTTTTCAATATATTTTAGTTTGGATTCTAGTGTTTCATTTCTGACTTTCATATTGATGGTTAGCTCTCACTGCTTGTAAGAGGAACATGTTTCTATTTAAATTTTCATTTTCATTCTCAATAAATTATTTTTATTAGAGATTTGGTTAACGAGTGTGGTTGGGTTGGTGTTAGTTTATTCTGGTTCTTATCGGCTTTGGTTGACGTGTGTGGTTAGGTTAGTATTGGTTTCCACTTTACCTTTGACTTTTGCAAGTCCTGAATTTCCCTCACTACTTTACGCTCCCACAAATTCTCTGGGTTGGTATCCTTTGCATGTGTGTCTCCTTGCCTATGCAATGCCTCCCCCATGCCTCTACAACACACTTGAGGCTAGTGAGGCTCATTGAGTTGTGTGGAGGGTAATGCTCGAGCTCATCTCCATGCACATTTTTCGGCCCGACACTTCGTCCTGCATATTCTTGTAGACGTTCAAGAATAAATTCATCATGCAACTAAATAGGTCCTAGCAAACAAAGGAGAATTCACTAACACCTAGATCTTTGTATTTATCGTTGACTAGGTTCTCAATGTAGGCCACACCAGATGTAGACAAAACCAATCTCTCTGCGCAATTGAGCTCTACTAGCATATCAAGGCACTCATTCGCAAGGTCTTCCTTGAAAGGAACGAGGCCAAATGAGAAATCCTACTCTGAGCATAGGAATATGATGATTCAACTAGCTACTAACTTGTCGCAAGAACCCAGCTTAGTCAACACCCCGATAGACCTCATTGATATTTCGACTTCCTTTATGAAAAGATTCAATTTTTATTTCAAGCATGTATATTGTATATCACAAAATTATGTATAAAACAATTCAATTTGTATTTCAAGCATATATATTGTATAAAAAAAAACTTATAGCATTAATAATAGCTTACAATTTTGATTTGTTTGGTTTGTAATCCCATCTTTCTATCACAAAATTATATATGAAAATATTGTATTAAAAAAAGGAACATTCATTGATTTTGTGAATTTAATTTCAAGCATATATATTGTATAAAAAAACTTATAGCATTAATAACAGCTTACAATTTTGATTGTATGACTTGTTTTGTTTGTAATCCCATCTTTCTATCACAAAATTATATATGAAAATATTGTATAAAAAAGAGGAACATTCATTGATTTTGTGAATTTTTGGACTAACATCATTCTTCATTTTTGGACTAATATTATTCTTTTTGCCGTCGGTGTGGTTCCCCAGTAACAAATTAGTATTGTTTGTTTTGTTCATTAATAAAAATATACTAAAAAAATCAATCATTTATATAAAGCATGTTGGTGAAAAAAAGTCAATCATTTATATGAAGTATGTCGGTGAAAAAAATCTATAGAGAAAAGTTAAAATATAATCGAGTCCCTTCAATTATCTATTGTTCTGGACTTATATTTTCGTTAGAATAAAATTTGCAAAATATATATATATCCAATTTTCAAACATTGAAATTGAAATAAGTTGTTATTTAACTTTCTAGAATGCTGGTCAAATTGTGAAAATGCAAGGGGTTACATTTTGTGTATATTCTTCATACAGTGAGATATCGTACTTCGTGTTACAATCTTGCTTTTTAATATATATATATATATATATTGCACTTAAACTCTTTGTAGAAGATACATACATTGAAATACAGGATAAAATTTTATAAAGTTTATATTCATACACTCTGTTACGAAAGGGGATATACATTGAAATCGGACAGGGGAAGCTCTCTATTTCTACGAAAGAAAATCCTGATCTGTCGATAAACAATTAATATTTATTTTTATTGTAGGGTTTTCCAGGGTTATTTTTTCTATATATATGTGCGTATATATGCGCTGAGTGGAATTAATGGAGGTTGGGCATGTTGAAGTTAATTGCTCTGGGTATGATCTTGGCGGATAAGGGTACACGCATCTCACATGAGAGTCTCAATACCTCTGATAGATCCACTGGTTGGTCGGGCAACGCAGGGATCCATTGAAAGTGGTGAAGGAGACGGGCTAGCCAAAGGTGAATTGTGGCGAGTCCCAAGGCTTTTCCAGGGCATACTCGCCTCCCGGAACCAAAGGGCGCCAACCTCAAATCCATTCCCGTGATGTTCACCTCCTCACCTCCTGCGGCGACAAGGAACCTGGTGGGACAGAAGGTGTGGGGTTTGTTCCAGATGTCATGGTCGTGCGTTATAGCCCACATGTTTACCATCGCTGTGGTGCCGCCTGGAACGAGGTGCCCCGCTACAACAACGTCGTGGGTGGCGAGGCGAGCCCATGACAGAAGAGGCCCTGGCGGGTGCATCCTCAGCACCTCCTTCACCACAGCCTGCAAGTACTCAAGCTTTGGAATGTCCGACTCTGAGACTCTTCGTGACTTTCCTACCACGCGGTCCAGTTCTTCATGGACCTTTGCTTGTATGTCCCGGTGAAGCACCAGTCTAGCAAGTGTCCATTCCATGACGATAGCTATGGTGTCCGTGCCACGGAATATCATTTCCTGCATTAAAAATAAAGGGGCGAGAAGCCCACCATAATAATAAAAACAAATTATTATGATAGATGAAAGCAAATTACATTAAGCAAGAGCAGGTTTTTAAAATAACTATTGGGTACTGAACCACTATTAAAAAAATCTATTTGGTACTGAAAAACTAGTAATGAACAGCCGATTATATCTATTGGGTATAATCTCACTATTAAAAAAAATCTATTCATGGGTACTGAAAAACTAGCAATGAACAGCAGATTAAAATAACTATTGGGTACTGAACCACTATTAAAAAAATCTGTTGGGTACTGAAAAACTAGTAATGAACAGCAGATTATATCTATTGGGTATAATCTCACTATTAAAAAAATCTATTGGGTACTGAAAAACTACCAATGAACAGCAGATTATATCTATTGGGTATAATCTCGCTAATTATGAAGAACTTTTGCAACGTAAGCTAATGAATAATTATCAAACATTGATGAAAATAGAATAATTATCAAACATTGATGAATAGAGAGAAAGGAGAAGAAAAGAAGCTATTTGCAGATGAGAGGTTGACAATAAGTAATTCTCAGGCATTGACGAAAAAAAGAAAACAGAGAAAGGAGAAACAAGAAGAAGAAAAGAGGGGCAGTTTGCAGATGAGAGGTTGACAAGAGATTGATATGAAGTAATGTGACATAAAGTGAAATTGTAGATGGACAGAGAAGTAACGCAAAATAAAAATACCATACTCAGAAGAATCTACTTCTGTTGTTTACTAAATTGCTTCATTTAGTTGCTTAAAATTCAAGCCTCTAACAATAGAGATAGGTAGTCTCTAAGTTTCTCTAACAATAGATAGATATGTAGTCCGTAAGTGTCTAAGAATAGATATGATAATTTTATTTACAAGTTTCTCTAACAATAATAGATATGATAATTTTATTTACAAGTTTCTCTAACAATAATAGATATGATGAATTT
Source organism: Pinus albicaulis (assembly GCA_034641835.2). Classification (NCBI taxonomy): domain Eukaryota; kingdom Viridiplantae; phylum Streptophyta; class Pinopsida; order Pinales; family Pinaceae; genus Pinus; species Pinus albicaulis. The sequence continues at coordinate 912,467,653 of CM076579.1, read as the reverse complement.
TATTTACAAGTTTCTCTAACAATAATAGTAGATAGACAGATAGATTAGATAGATATGTAGTCCGTAACAATCAATAAATAATAGTAATAGATAGATTACAATAATAGATAGATAGATTGATTAGATAGATATGTAGTCAGTAATAGATATGCTATGCTAATTTTAGTTTACAAGTATCTCTAACTTGTGATAAGTACTCCATAAGTCTCTAAGAATAGATATGCTAATCTTAGTTCACAAGTTTTTCTAACAATAACAATAGATTAGTCCATAAAGTATCTAGTAATAGATATGTTAATCTTAGCTACACATGACTTGATTAAAATTCAAACTTCTATTTTAAAAAATTACACTTAAATTACACATGCAAGTCATTTTTGAATAAACACATGCATGAGAGTGCATGACTCTTTAGTAATTCTTAAATTATAAGTATGGAAATATGGAACTTAAATTACACATGCAAGTCATTTTTGAGAATAGATATGCTAATCTTAACTCATACACGCATGACTCTCTAGTAATTCCTAAATTAAAAAAAGTATAGAAATATGAGACGATTGACACTTCCTAAATTAGATCTTTGAAATGATTGGCACTTTCTAAATTAAAAGTCTTAGATCTATGGAATGAGTGGCACTTTCTAAATTAGAACTTGGCATTGAGTGACACTTCCTAAATTAGATCCAGGAGAGAAACTTCTAAAATTATATATGCTAATATTAACTCTAACTACGGCTATATATAACTAACTCTTTCTAAATTAAAACTTCTTAAATTAAAATAGATCAGAGACTCAAATGGATCATAATTCACACTTTAAACCCATACAATTTAGAATTGCTAAAATAGATCATAGACTCTAAATGGATCATAGAAAAAAAAAAATTTAAAAAAAATAAGAATAATAAAAATAAAATAAAAAAATAAACCCATACAATTTAGAATTGCTAAAATAGATCATAGAGTCTAAATGGATCATAGAAAAAAAAAAAAATTTAAAATAATAATAATAAAAATAAAATAAAAAAATACCTCCAAAAATAAATATGCTAATCTTAACTCACACCCTAGACCCGTACAATTTAGCCCTAGACCCGTACAATTTAGGATTTTAGGATTTAGGATTAGGATTAGGATTATTATTTAGGATTTAGGATTATTAGAACTTAAAATTAGTAAACGCTGCACGACTCACAATTTCTAGATTTGTGTTTGTAAAAATAATAGCTGGTAAGTGGAGTGTGGAGAGATTATTGTGTAATAAATAACTACCTACCCAGAGAACTGCAACCATATCTTCATCTTTGAGCTTGTGGTCCCCTTCAAGCGCGAGCAGAACATCCACAAAATCAGAATCATTATTACTATCATGGAGGGATGGAGCAGCTCTATGTTCGTTGATGATCTTTTGCACGAAAGCGTATACTCTGGGCACCAGTTTGGAGCAACGTTTTCTGATTCTCTGCATATCCAGGAAACGCAGCAGGGGAATATGATCCGCCCAATTGAACATACCCAGCAGCTCGTATCCCTCTTTCACCATGCTTCTCAGCTCTTGCGCTTCCCTATCGTTGTCATAACTCCGACCAAAAACGGACCCCATTACGTTATTGAGCGAAGCCCGTTGAAAAATCTCGCGCACCCGCACGGCGGCGGACATGGAAGAGCTGATGTCACGAACCATGGAGTCTGCTATAATTTGGCGCTGCCCCTCGAATGCGGCTATGCGCTTGGGAGCGAAGAGATGCGTGGCCGCTATTCTTCGGAGATGACGCCAGTATTCGCCGTAAGGAGCGAAGCCAATGGCGCGGTCAAACATGAGCCGATACGCCGACTCTTTCACGGGCCGGTCAGCGAAGCAGGAGCTGTTGAGAATTTCTCTCGCCACATCTGGGTGGCTGCTTATCACCACCCTGGTGGTGCCCACACTCAATGCCATGAGCCGCCGGGCGCCCAACGACTTCGCCAGTTTCGCAAGCTTTATGTGCGCCACACGACTGCCCATCACCGCCAGGCTGCCCACGAGAGGCCACCCACTAGGGCCTGCCGGTACCCTCCTCAGACGACCCCAGGGCGATAACCAGGTGACCAGAGCTGCAATTAACACACAACCTGGTATCAACAACATGAATGCTGCAGCCGAGGCCGGACCTCTCCAATCAGAATTATGTGGTTGCGTGCATGATGGCCGGCTCGCAGCGACTGAGAGGCCGACCATCCACCAGCTCTCACTTTTCGAATCCATCCCTAACCGGAACTGAGAATGAGAATGATAATGCCAATGCGATGAATAAATGGTTGAGGTCGGGGATCGTTTATAAAGGCCTTCGCTTTACGAGACCCTGGTCACATGGGCCGCCTATAGACACTCTCATTCTGACACCTCGTATTTCCCAGCGCTAAGCCTGAGTCGCCGGGTGGGCTCATTCCATGTGAAGACCAACTAAGACCCCCCCAGGGTGGCGTTGCTTGGTTGGGTAACCAGTCGGTCTTCCTCTTGGTGGGACACAAATACCATAACCTTTACTGTTGTGTTGCAGCAAATGGTCCCCAACCCGAATCAAATACAAAGTACAGGTGACGACATTGCTATTCTCCGCCGCCGGGAGGCCATGGCTCCTGCCGACTTACCAGCTTCTCTCCACCACCTACACGTGGCTGGTGCTCTCCAGCTGAACCCTGACCATCACTACTTTCTGGGTCTCTTTAACTGGGCCGGGCTGCTCTACGGCATCAAGCACACATATGCTTCCAATCGGCGCTGTATAATAAGGCGACAATTTTTAGGGATGGCAAAATTGTGGCCGGAATTTGACGAGAAAAATTTTCCAGAAATTTAATTTAAAGTATGTTTCAATTTTAATGGAGGTTTTTGTGTCTAAAAATATTTAGACGATTGTTTTCCAGATCTATTATATAATTGAGAAATTTTCTCAAATTTGGTAGACAATTATCTTAATGTTTGAATCATATTTTTAATGGCAGAAATAGATTTAGTATTATTTGGAATTCTTCAAATTTTCTCCAAAATTATAGCTAAAATTCAGCCAAAAACTTTTCAAAAAATCTAATATTAAGAATGTTCTAATAGTTTTTCTGAAATTAAAAACGAATTCTACATCATCAAAAATCCCTAATCCCAAACTTATCAAACAATAATCCAAATTTCCAAAATTTCGTGATAATTTTTTTTTTTTAAATCTTACTCAAATTTCAATTAGGCAAGCGAAATTGTAACATCGTTAGAATACGGCCTTCCAATCGTCCCTAATGGTGATGATGAGCCGCCGGGCGGGTGAAAACGATGTCGTCAAACTCCGGGGAGCATGATGGTGTTGATGATGATGAGAAGGGAAGGGAATAGAATAGAATAGAATAGAATAGGAGTAAATCAAGCAAGGGCATCAGATCTTTTTTTCCCAACAACATCTTTTGCATATCCTCTCATATCCTATGGAATGAGACTAATCACCCTTACTCCCACCCAAAGTAGTCAAGGGGGACCGGACATTCCTCTCCCAAATACATAGATAGGACCCAATTTTGAAAGGATATTCCTCCACACCACATACATAGGACCAAATGTTCTTAAGAAAAAGCAGATTTGGTCGCACTCACATGTTTCCTCATTCCATGAAGCAAACTATGAGCCTCACTATTATTAGGGCGGCTCATGTGTTTTATTATTTTAAATAAATAATTGTTACCATCCCTCGTGTATTCTAACGACCTATCCATTACACAAGTGATAGTTCAATACGACCTTGACTATGACCAAGACTTTTAGGGCGGCTCATGTGATCCATTATTTTAATAGCCCAAAATTGTGGTGACCACCCTCTCATATATTCTAACAAACACTCAATTACACAAGTAATAGCTCAATAATAGATTCCATTCAAAAGGTTAAATTGAAACCAAAAACCCTTCTTGAGTCAAACGCCCAAAATTGTTTTGACCACTCCCTCATATTCTAACACACGCTCAATTACACAACTAATAACTTAATAATAGATTCCATTCAAAAGGTAAAATTAAAATAAAAAACCCTTCTTGTGTCAAACACTAGTCAAACACGTAAGATTAAAAAAATTCGTACTTCAGTATAAATTAGTTTCCATTCATGTTAAAAAAATTCATTCAATCATTATTCCATTCATTCAAAAATGAAGGTGTAGTGATAAAATAGTGACGGTAGAGTGATGGGTAATCCAGAAAGGCTTATCATTTCCAAGGAAGCTCAGGAACTACCTAATTGATCTAATATTTGATCTTCTGAATTTGTTTTTTAATGTAAAATATGTAAATTAGTTGGATAATTTAAAAGACGAAAGTAATATCTAAATAATGTTATGATGTTTTCATATAAAATTATTTGTAATCAAGTTAATAAGAAGGTGCTTTTCTTATAAATAATGGCATTTCTCTTATAATAGAAAGGTGGTGTTATTTTCAGGATCTTGTTGTTTATGTCACTTTTGTTGTATTGTGTCATGTATGATTAATAATTTTTAGATCTATATGTGGATCAATTGGTATCAGAGCAAACGATCTTAGCACATTATTGCTCAACATCAAGGAGTAGATGAGAAGCTATTCATCTATCCAAAGGTTTTATTTTTCTTCGTAAAATCGTGGCTCAACAACTCCATGCCCTTAGTTATTCAATGCACTTTCGAATGTGCCTCCCTCAACGCGATTAGACCCATCTCATCATTGAGATTTGCATTTTGATCCATTTGGGTGGATGAAAATCATGTTGCCTTGTAAACAAACCACATTTGAGGACTCAACCAAGGATTTTCCAACGTAGGATTTAATCATGGCTCTCAATGAGCTAATCAATATGCGGTAACAGAGACACCCTCCAAGGCACATGCAATTAGATACATGCTTTTAATTTCCCACATTTTTGGGCCAAATGAGTGGAGATGTTGTCAACTCTTGGATCCATAGTCTGTCCACCTATTTCAAAACATGTCTCGAGATGGCAGAGGACATGAAGCTTCAAATCACCAACCTATAGTTGGAAGGCATGGTGCAAGCATAGTGGGATACCTAGTTAGAAAATATATCCTTGGTCATTAAGCTCAAAGAGATAGAAGAGACTATCCCTAGCACACATCACATATTGGGATGATTTTTATTAGACATCAAGATCATGCTTCTATCCCTTAGGATATCTCTAGAATATCCTTGCAAAATGGTTGTAGCTATGCCAACTACCGAACTAGTTATTACAAGCCTACATCAAGGTATTTTACATGTTTCACATTCATCTACATATCTCTGACCCGAAAGAGGTACCCATTGTCAAATTTAATTTTGGTTTGTTAATGGTTTTTCATCGAGAAGTTGAATTGTTCAATAGTCCTTCCTTGGACAATGCCTTTCTTCGAGCCTTAGCCATGGAACATAAAGTGGTTCCATGAATTCGATCTCCTTAACCCATATATGGTCCCTCTCTTGTTGGTCCTTCTAATATTACCCCTACCTCATCCTCTACACTTTGTAATACCCCTTCATTATACCTTCCATAAGACCAATTCACATACTTCTATATATTTTCAAGCACTTAAAACTATGTGCACCAACAAGACATCTTTTACTAAGGTCAAGAAACTTGTTTCCCATCCCCCTCCTGTAGTTGTTTATCTAGATAATCCTACCCAAGCATGCCCCTTTCTCATTATATTTACTACTAATGAATCCAACACCTTTGTTGCACTGTGCTGGAAAATATGTATACTTGCACATTACAACTTATTTTCCTTAGTTTGATAATTACTTGTGATATAAGATGTTCTTTTATTGCTTCTTTAGTTATGTTCATCAAGAAATTACCAAAACAAGAAGATCACAAAGAGACAGAGTACACAAGATATAGGCTCCAAGCCAGGGCAAAACCCCTCCAAGGGGAAAACCTAGAAAATGCTTCTCTTCTTCTTTAGAATTTGCTTACAAAAGAGACTTCCAAGACCCAAGTATTCAAGCCAACAAACCCCCCAAGACCCAAGCTAGCCCCCAGCAATATCTTCCTTGAGACAACTATTGAATTTCCACGACCTTGGGTATAGGTTAGAGTCACAAAATCTCTGACGCTACCAAAACAAGGATCTCAATAGAACTACTTTTCATAGTGGAATATAAACAACAGTAAATCACATATGCAAAAAATATAGACAACTTTTTAATTTTTCAACCCAACTTCTTTATTTGAAACAAAATATAATACAACAATCTAGGGCTCCCATACGAGGGATAATGGTCCTCATACATCCACTAGTACAAGATACAAAACAAGATACTATGACCATCAAGTTGTAGCATGCTTGTTCATATCCTCTTGGCCATACCCTGTACCTTCCCGGTCCTTCAGCTCCCAATCTGCAGATCTTGCCTCTATCAATGCTCCAAGTCCATATGACCACTGAATCTCGGCTATCCAATCTACTCTCTAGTTGTCCCTTCATCCATCAAGGGCAAAACATATCAAGACTCCTGTCGATTTGTTCACAACTCCACATGTGAACAACTCTCAGTCTGCCCACTATTGCTCCTCATCTACTCAGGGACTTCAACCCACTATGGTCTTCTTGCACTGCTACGATGAATACCAACATAGGGCACATAGGGATGCCACATATCACTGTGATATGTCCATCTCTCACAATGAACACAGGCTAGGAGGACCTCCCATCATCTACTGTAGAAGTCCTTCTCCACACACAAGTCTCAGGCTCCACAATCCTGCTTCTTGTTGATCAGACCCTTGAACTCATCCACTTCCAGGCTAGCAGTCACCTTTGTCCATCAAGGTGCTGCACTTCGGCTCCAACTTGGATACTATAATGATATCCTCCAATAGACCATAAGTTCCCAATCTCACCCACACTTGGTCCTCTCTCACGCTTCCCTCCAACAATCCATGAGAGACCAAGTCCACGGTGTAGCACCTTCTCTAAGTTAGGGCATCCCCACACCTGGGAGACCCTTACACATGGATTCCCACATAGTCCACCAATTTTCCCTTTGTCTTGTAATAGAGGAGCTATTGCGGAAATCTAGGCACCTCAATGTTTCCACATCTAGGACACCATAAAACCATCATACACGAGTCCATATTCAACATACCTTGTTGTAGTCTTCTTGCCTTCCGATCTAATTTTCCTGTTGTCACCTTGGCTGCTTGGTAGGCCTCCCAACAATCCACATGGGATCCTCCAAACAACTCCTAAGGCCTCCTCAAGCTGCCTATCAAACTGATCCACGCAATAGTCAACACTTGAACCAAAAATATATTGTTGGTTATGCACCTAGGAAGATCATCCACATGGCACCAATGGGATTCTCATCAAACTGATCCAAACATGGTCAAACCTTAACCCAACATGCCTCCAATTAGGGCACAATGCAATTCTAGTTAGGGCACAATGCAACCCTTAACTCTCCATGCTGGCAGAAAAATAAACACTTTAAAGGTTGTGGTCCTCCTTGGAAGGGTTCCTCCTTATACCACGCTGTCCCTTGGTAACTTGTCACCTCAACGCTACCATGGAAACAATTCCAACTCTCGACATCCCTAAAATCAACCCAACCAGCCCTCAAACACAACCGTGTTTTGTACCTTCATCTCTTCGGCCTACTATCCAACAATTCGGCCCTTGAACAACAAAAACTCGAACTTGTTTTTACCATAAAACAGTCTGCTTAACCATTCCGCTGTCACCTACAACAACTTGGCTTCTCCTACGTTGTTCCAAGCCTCTCCTACTCAATCCAGTAGCCCATCAACTCAGTTCTAAGACAACCCTATTCAGACCTATTTGACCCTCAAAACAACCCTCATCAAACTCGGCATTCATGCCCAACACTTTGGCCTCCAAACTGACCTTTCTCATGCTTCTCCTCAGCCTCCAATTCATACTTGTCCCCATTAGGGGAATTTTGAGGTCTAAAATGGGCCTCCTAAGAAAATTGTACAACCAAAATAAGCTTTATAAGAACCAATAGGATTCAAGATGATGATGCCAACCATGGGGTATGATTCACCGTTTTTGGAGTAAAAGAGTAAAAAGATTAAAAAATAATAAAATAATAAAACTACTTTTTCCAACTCATATTTTCAACTTACCCCCTTAAGGTTTTACTCAAATTTCAAGCAGGAGTACTCGTTGGATGCAAAATTTAATTCCTCACCTAAGGAGTACCCATGTTGCATACTTTCGATGGACCCTGCTACACGAAAAATGAGAAATACATTGAAAAATGTGATTGCGATCCATGATCAAGAATATTCTCTACAACAAACGTAATTCCACGATCAACAATATTCTCTACAACAAACTGTTGTTCACCAGGCTCACCAACAATCCACCAGAATTCCCAGCCCATCTCACCATTTAATTTGTCAAGACCACATCTCCATGTCTTCAGTTGAACCCTCTGCTCCATGATCTGGACACCCACAATTGCTTCAATGTGCAAAGTAGCTAAGACACGCTTTGATACCATGCTGAATTTCCACGACCTTGGGTCTAGGATATAGCCTTAAAATATCTTATGCTACCAAAACAATAATCTCAAAAGAACTACTTTTCACAGTGGAATATATACAACAATAAATCACATATGCACAGAATATAGACAACTTTTTTAATTTTTCAACTCAAATTTGTTATATTAAACAACATATAATATAACAGTCTAGGGCTCTCGTACCAAGGATAATGGCCCTCATACATCCACTAGTAAAATATACTCTAACCTTCTCGTTGTAGCAATATTTCTCAGCTCCTCTCAGTCATACCCTGTACCTTCCCAGTCCTACAGCTCTCGATATGCAGCTCCTGTCTATATCAATGCTACAGGTCCATCTAGCTACTGAATCTCGACTATCCAATTTTCTCTCTAGTTATCCCTTCATCCATCAAGGGCACAACACATCGAGACTCCTATCAAGTTTTTCACAACTTTACTTGTGAACAACTCTCAATTTTCCCATTGTTGCTCCTCAACTACTCAAGGAATTCAACCCATTATGGTCTTCCTATGCTACTACGATGAAGACCAACATAGGGCACAGAGGGTTACCACTTATCGTTGTGAGATGTCCATCTCTCACAATGAATACGGGCTAGGAGGACTGCCCATTATCTGTTGTAGAATTCCTTCTCCACACACAAGACTCTGGCTCTATATTCCTGCTCTTGGTTTATCAGACCCTTGAGTTCATCCACTGTCAGGCTAGCAGTCACCTTTTTCCATTAAGGTGTTTCACTTCATCTCCAACTTGGACACTATCGTGTTGTCCTCCACCATACCATAAGTTCCCAATCTTGTCCACACTTGGTCCTCTCTCACGCTTCCTTCCAACAGTGCACAAGAGACCAAGTCCACGTTATAAAATCTTCTCCTAGTTAGGCCATCCCCACACTTGGGAGACCCTTACACATGGATACCCACAAAATCCACTAATCCACCCTTTGTCCTACAATAGAGGAGCTATTGCAAAAATCTAAGCACCTCAATGTGTCCTCACCTAGGACACCTCAAACCATCATACACAAGTCCATATGCAACATACGTTGTGGCTATCTTCTTGCCTTCTGATCTAATGTACCTATTGTCACCTTGGTCGCTCGGTAGGACTCCCAAAAATCCACTTGGGCTCTTAAAAAAAAACTCCTAATACCTCCTCAAGCTTCCCATCAAACCGATACACGCAATAGTCAACCCTTGACCCAAAACTATACTATTGGTTCCACACCTAGGAAGATTCTCCACCTCCTCGGAAGATCATCCACATAGCACCAATAGGATGCTCATCAGACTGATCCAAACATGGTCAAACCTTGACCCAACATACCTCCACAAAACGTTGTTGTCCACACTATTAGTTTGTTGCTCTTGCAATTCTGGTTAGGGCACAATGCAACCCTTAAATCTCCACGCTAACAAAAAAAAAACCCTATAAATGTTGCGGTCCTCCTTGAAAGGGTTCCTCCTTATCCCACGTTGTCCCTTGAAGCCTTGTCACCTCAACGCTGCCATGGAAACATTTCTAGCTCTTGGCCTCTCTCAAATCAACCCAATGAGCCCTTAAACACAACTCTGTTTTGTACCTTAAACTCTTCGGCCTACTATCCAACAACTCGACCCTTGAACAACAACATCTCATACTTTTTTTAAACATAAAATAGTCCCTTAACAATTCCGTTATCACCTACAACAACTTGGCTTCTCCTACGATGTTCCAAGCCTTTCCTGCTCAGTCCACTAGCCCAACAAATCGGTTCTAAGACAACCTTTTTCAGACATGTTTTGACCCTCAAAACAACCCTCATCCAATTATGCATTCATTCTCGGTGCTTCGCCCTCAAAACTGAACTTTCTCATGTTTCTCCTTAGCCTCCAATCCATACTTGTCCCCACGCTATCTTGACCCTCTCTTGTTGTAGCTAGGGCATCCGAATTTCAAAGCTCGATGGAGGACATCTTTCCCTTTTAGTGGATCACCAAATGACTCCAATTCACCCTTCTTTTATAGCTAAAATATGGGTTCCTTACTAAGATGTCACACAAGGGCTGCTAGCCTGTCATAAGCCTAAAAACACCTTAGGCTAACCTAGACATGCAAGTGAAAACTCATTAGTAACCTTCAAAAAGTCATAACTCCTGAACGACAAATCGAAATTGGATGATTTTTGATGCGTCAAATTCGTCTCGATGAGCACTATCATCCTCATCCATCACATGTCGAAAACACATCATGGTTTTGGCCCAAACATCGATGGGTGAAAAACCCCCAAGTTTGGTTCTCAAGCCAAAAATCCCATTTGTGGCACTTTAACCTCCAACCCTCGAACACCAAGGCTTGGAGTACCTCCCAAACTACACAAAAATAAACAACAACTTCTAGTACTTCAATATTTCTACACTACTACTCCAACGTCAACCCCAACTACAAAATTTCGCCCCACAACTTCGCCCCCCTACAACTGCATCAGAAGTTCAGTTTCTTGTAGTTGGCAGCTTCACAAACCCTAGCGAGATAGAGAGAGAAAGATAACCCTTGAAAATTTTCGAATTCTGATCCTATTATTTGTCCTCCAATTACTCTTCTTCACCTTCGCTATTGTAGATCGAACTAGCTTGAGTGAGTTTCAAAATGAGGTCGATCTCCCTTCTATTTATAACCTTTCTTGAGGGTGGAATAATCCTCCCTTAGGTTGACTTGTCCTTGCTCTTGAGCCGACTTGGTCTTGGGATTATCCATGGATTTTACATGATAAAAAATATATTTTTCTTCATTACAATGAATCCAAATGGGACTATGGCACATGACCAATATTATTCTTTATCCTAGAAATACCTAGAAAGACCTAGAAGACCTAAAAGCGCAAATAACATGCTTTTGACTCAAACTTGAGTATGAAACCCATACTCCAAAATAAAAATGTAATATATTTCTTTCATTTTTCTTTCTTTATAAATAATATACAGTGTCATAATTTCAATTACATCATAATGAAGACCGAACCTAGTTACAATTTCAACACTCCCTCTTAACTAGGGAGGTATTCATGGTACAATGAATCTCAATCTTGAAGAATTTTCATGAGAAGAGTAGTATTGATCATCCATATTTTGTCAAGCATCTTTATATCATGACCAAAATTGTCCCTGCAGGCCTTAAAATAGAAAATCTCATCTTTAATTATGAGCATTATGTTGGGAGGCTTTACGTGAGCTTCCACACTACCTCTCACAGTACATACCCCATCCAGATTTCCACAAGGTACGTGTTTTTAGGAATACTCTTATCTTGGATTCTCGAATATGGATCCTCAAAGAATATAAGCCCTCTTTGAATACTCTTATCTTGGATTCCCTACCTCATCCTAAAGAGTATCGGTCACCAACTTCTTTCCCTGGATTCTCCAATCCATATGAAGTTTCAATCTAGATGCTTATCCTATCCTCCAAATTCCATTATTTCTTTATGGCCTTCAATAAGACTTCTGACTATTAGTCCTAGTCTAGTGTTTGATCCATAAAGATAAGAACTAGCTAATATCACTCCCTCTCAAGCAGGGAAGAGATATCCACAAAAAAAATCTTTCCTCTCAGGTACTAGAGCTTCTTTTTTGGTAACGCTTTAGTCAATATGTCAGCTACCTATTCATCTATAGGTAGATAGTGCATCTCTACGACCCCATCTCGTACCAAGCTTCCGATGTAGTGGTACTTGCTGTTTATATGTTTCTTCCTTGAATGAAACACCGAGTCTTTTGTCAATATTATGCAACTTTGATTATCACAATGTATCCATATAGGACTAAGTGATCCTTCATACAAGTCTGATAGTAACTTCCTAAGCCAAACTTCTTCTCGACAAACCTCACTTGCAACAACATATTCAGCTTCAAAACTACTCAAAGCAATCGTATCCTGCTTTCTGCTCATCCATGAAACCATGGAAGATCCATGGTTGAAACATCATCCTATTTTTCTTCTTATGTCTATTTCACTGCCACCCCAATCTGAATCTGTATATCCCATACGTTGGATTTCTTTCACAGTATACCTGAGGTAGTGATGTATAGTCCCATGCAAGTACCTTGGATATGCTTAGCTGCAATCCAATTATCATGTTTTGGCTCCATCTGGAACTGAATAAAGATATTTATTGCAAAACAAATGTTTGGCTTGGTATTCACCAATTATATCAATGACCTAATCAATTGTTTGTAGCAAGTTGGATCTACCAGACTAGATTTTGAACTCCTCAACCTTTTCAGATTTGAAATCACAGGAGTCATCATGGGCTTGTAATCCATTATGCCATATTTTTGAAGCATCTTTATCACATATCTACCTTGACCAAGATATATCTCTCCTTGATTTTTCCATACTTCTAGTCCCAAATAATAGTGCATAATCCCAAGATCCTTCATATCAAATGTTGCTTCTAATTTCTTCTTGCATTCCTAAATTTGATGTTCTACACCTATAACTAGTAGATCATCCACATACAAGAGTATTATAACTGGCTCATCCTGGACCACCCTTATATATAGGTTAGGACCATTATTACTCTTGGTAAAACCAAGTCTCAAGAGGTATGCACTCATTTCTTGCATACCATGCTCTCGGTGCTTGCTTTAAGCCATATAGATCCTTCTTCAACCTGCAAACATGAGTTTCACTCTAATTTATTTAAAATCCTTGAGGCTTCTCAATGTAGACCTCCTCATCAATGGTCCCATTTATAAAATGTGTCTTGACATCCATTTGATAAATGTTCCAACCCATAGAAGCAACTAATGAAACAAGCGATATTATTGTTGTATAACTATTTGTGGGAGAAAAGGTTTCCTCATTATCAATACCTTCTTTCTGTGAGAAACCCCTTGCTAGAAGCCTTGATTTGTATTTGTCTATGCTCCCATCTAAGATTTTCTTTATCTTATAAATCCATTTTGAAGTGACTATTGATTTATTACTTGTCCTAGGGAGAATATCCCATACATCATTCTTCATTATGGAGTAGTATTCTTCATGCATTTCATTCCTCCATTCTTGATGCTTAAATGCATCCTCATAGGAGGAAGGTTCTTCCCCAATCAACCTTTTAAAGTATGCAACATATCTAAAATACCTCTTTTGGTCTCTTAATTTCCATCTTGCATGTCCATGATGTTGTATGTTGTTGTGCCTCTTGAAGATTATTTTTCAACTAAATAGGCCTCTTCTGATTTTTTGGAACAATTACTTGTTGTATTGGCTCACAAATACCTTCAAAATATTCTTGAGTAGGTCTCAGTTCTTGACCATCATTATCCCTAGAGATATCATCAAAGATAGGAACTTCTTCTTCATCATACTAGAGCATCCTTCAATTTCTTATAATCTATGTTTTCATCAAAGATGACATCTCTACTTACCTCAATTTGAATATTTTCCTTAATATAGATTTTGTATGCTTTAGACGAAGCACTATACCCAACAAAGATGCCCCTTAGACTGGTAGGATATAATGTATTCCTTTTATCCTTAGGTATATGAATATAAATAGGAGACCCAAATATACGAAGATGATCCACACTTGGATTCTTTCCTGTAAATTATTCTTCCATATTCATGTTGTTGAGGATCCTATGAGGACTTTGGTTTTGCAATTAAACAACTTTCATACATGCCTCACCCCATAGGAATTGAGGAATATCTTGACCATGCAACAAAGCTATGACACGTTCTTCAATAGTACGATTCTTCCTTTCTGCCATGCCATTTTGTTAAGGGTTATAGGGAACAATTAGCTCCCTCTTGATTTCTACTTCCTTTCAAAAATCTATTAATTCTTTAGAGGTGTATTCTCCACCATTATCTTACCTTAAAATTTTTATCTTTCTCTCGGTAATATTTTCCACTTCATTCTTGAACTCATAAACCTTATTGAATACCTCATCCTCGTTCTTGAGAAGGTATAGCCAAGTATTTATTGCACAGTCATCAATGAAAGTTACATAATATTGATGCCCACCAAGATACTTAACTGCCATAGGTCCACATACATCTGAGTGTATGAGATCCAGATCCAAACTTTCTTTAGATTTGGTTTCACTACATGCAAATGGTTTCTTTACATTATTTCCTAGAGTAGATCCCTTACAATTTCCTTCATAATAATCCTTTATTTCGGGGATGCCATTGAAAATTTGACTCATAGATGGTAAAATCTTATAATGAAGGTTCCCATACCTTCTATGCCATAGTTCGGAAGAACTCACTTCTAAGTGAACTAGGGCTTGAGCTAGAGGTGTATAGAGTCTATACAATGTTCCCTCATGAACCCAAATCACCCTTTCTTCATTAATATTAGAGCCCTTATTCCAAACCAAAACCTCGCCATCAGCAAAAGCAACTTTATTACCCTTATCCTCTATACAGGAAATATAAAGTAGATTTTTCTTCAAACCTAGAACATATAAGATGTTGTTGAGGTGAATGTTTCCACCTGACTCAAGCTCTGACGATGTAGACCCAATGCCTTTCACTAGATATCACTTGTTGTATCCAAGTTTGATAGAGTTATATGAGATTCATTTACATAGGGTTTGGAGTTGATTACATTCTCCTGTCATATGTCTGGAGACACCACTATCAATAACTCATACATTATCATTCTTGAATGTGTCAGATAAAGTGGAGAACATGCTTCCATATACTACTTTTTTTGTAAGTTTGGAGATGATTTTTGATATGTTGTTCTTAATAGAGATACCGATATTTTCAAGGATCTTGAAACCCTTCCTATAGTACCAAAAAAGATGTGATCTTTAGTCTCCTTCTTGCACCTTAGATCCGATACCATGTTGGAAAATCCGAATACTTGCATATTATAACTCATTTTCCTTAGCTTCATACTTATTTGTGACGTTATATGTTATTTTATTAATTATTTAATTATTTTCATGAATCAATTACCAAAACAAGAATATCACAAAGAGACACAATACACATGATATAGGCTCCAAGTTAGGGAAAAACCACTCCAAGGGGAAAACCTAGAAAATGCTTCTCTTCTTCTTTAGAATCTACTTACAAAAGAGACATCCAAGACCAAAAGACCCAATCCAACAAACCCTCCAAGACCCAAGTCAGCTCGCAACAAGATCTTCCTTGAGACAACTTCCAATACTTCGATACTACTACACTGTTATTGCAACTTTGACCCTAGTTATATAATTTTGGCCATGCAACTCCGAGCCCCTACAATTGCTTCAGAATTTCAGTTTTTTGTAGCTGGAAACTTCACAAACCTTAGTGAGATAGAGAGAGAAATATAACCCCTTAAAAAATTTGATTTTTTATCCTCTTCTTTGTCCTATAGATACACTTCTTCACCTCCGTTATTTCATATCAAACTAGCTTGAGTGAGTGTCCAAATGAGCTATAGCCCCCTTCTATTTATAACCTTTCTTAAGGGTTGGATATCCCTCCCTTAAGCCAACTTGTCCTTGCTCTTGGGTCAAATTGGTCTTCGAATTATCCATGGCTTCTACATGTTAAAATAAATATATTTCTTCATTACAATGATTCTGAATGGGACTATGACACATGACCAATACTATTCTTTATCCTAGAAAGACCTAGATATACCTATAAGACATAAAATCATGAAGAACATATGGTTTCACTCAAACTTGAGTATGAAACCCATACTCCAAAATAAAAATATAATTTATATTTCTTTCTTTTTTCTTTATTTATAAAGAATATACGATGTCATGATTAGAATTACATCATAATGAAGATCGAACCTAGTTACAATTTTCAACACATTGTTTACCCATTATTTTCTAATTAAACAAGAATTGACTACTCTTATTCTTGATAATGGGATTCAAAAGAATATTGTGATCCCAAGGCTTGTTTTAACACCTTAACCTTCCCACCACTCCACACCTAGCCCCATATTAGCTCGATTGGGTACAAAGGAAAGCCTTCATCTTACCGTCTCCCAACATTGTGTACTGACCTTTTATATTGGCATCTTCTAAGATAATGTGGTTTGTTATGTTTCTCTTCTTGATTATGCCAATATATTACTCAAAATTCCATATCGATGGGCCAGACACACTATTTATCATGCTAAATATCATCAATACCACTTGTCGCATGAAGGTTGCACCTATGTGCTCACATCCTCTTTGCTTAAAATGATCCAAATTTATGAAGGGAATATAATGAAATACATATTTAAAACCAGAACATGGAGATACAATGAAATTCAACTTCAACTAATAAATGGAAAATGTTGAAACTATATTTTTGGAAAATTCAAGCAAACTAGCTCAAACAGCAGTAGCTTATCTCTGAGAAGAGATGTGAAATATACACGCCTTACTAAAATGTGTTATAATGAGGCTCTGGGGCCATTTTATTTTGAATAATAAATGAGAAATCCTAAACATTGAAAAACCTAACCCTAGGAGATGAAGTGCCAAAGGCTTATGCACCCCAATTGGGTAAGTTGGAATGTCAACTTCCTGAGATCGTAATTTTGGCTTATGATCTTTGTTTGACACAAATGATGGCTTGTTGGAAAGGTATAATCCAAGGAGTAAAATTTCTAACTATTGAAGACAATTTATGACTTTCATCTTCCATTTTCCAAAAAAAATATTTATGGCCTCAAAATAGCTCCATAAGTTTAGGACCTGAAAATTGCCAAAATAGTAAAATTGTGTTGTAAGCTAGTGGAATAGGTGGCCGGCCACAAATATCCACCTGGATCATAAACCAACACAACCTCCTACTAGGAAATCTACCATTAATAAATTCAATTTTAACTAATATGTTTCTTTGTGTTTGGTTTGCTCTGTCAAAATAAATAGCCTCACTATTTCGATACCCCCCAATATTGTTCCTTGGTTCAATAATTCACTTATGGAGTCAAAAAAACCACGGGGATACCCCTAACACACTCTATTGAACACACAATTGAGGTGGCAACATCTGTGGGTAGAAAGGATATTTTCGATCTGGTGATTTGTACAAACCTAGGAACATTTCACCAAACATATTCCTTGATGAGCATGAAAGAGATTATTATGTGGAGTAGAGGAACCAAGATTCATATGGTTACAATTATCATTTTTTTTTATTCCATGCCATTCTTTTTCCAATGGCACTTGTTAAAGGGATCATTTTGTAGGTATCTTCATTTAGAGATTGCTCCTGAAAGTTTTGGTAGATGGTCCAGTGTTGGAAGCGGCAGAGAAAGACATGAGAGTAGGTCAAATATAATTGAGCCTTTTGGTGGAAAGGGCAGTTCTAGGGGAAAACATATGGAAATTAATAAAAACACTTTTCTAGAAAGTAATTCCTGTGGCCATGATAGATGGGATCCATTTAAAGGACATAGGCAAGAGATGGAGAAACATAATTATTCATCTACAAATCTTGTTGTAAAGTCATAATTATTAAATCTAGGTAGAGAAAAACTACACAATCACATAGGATTATGATGTTCACATATCTTGTCAATAGATTCCCCCTCTCAAAAAAATCATAGGGAGAATGTTTTTGGTTATTTCATGCTAAGAGGTTTACCTTCCTGGTCATTGTCTTGGCAAATAATTGATGCAAAGTCTTAAGAAGGTCCAAGTGCTCCATCTGAAACAAATAAGATTCAACTTCACAACCTTGTGGAACATATACACCAACAACCTTTCTGAATTCATTCTTTGCAATTTCAAACATATAACTTACATTCAAATAATGACTTGAATTCAACACCATTTCAGTGCTTGTCGAGGAATTTTGCTGTGTGTTGGGACCATTGTGTAATAGGGCATTCCTTATCGTTTGGACCAATCCCTTGGGTTTGACCTTGGAACTGATGTTTTTCCTTTGCAAATTAATTATGGTTGGAAAGGAAGTTCACCTACACATTCTAATGTGGAAGTAATGTTGTCTCTCTTCCTTCGAGATTCTCAACAAATTCCTCTATAGTTAATCCACCTTTCGAGCATTTGGGATTGGAGGGTGTTCACTGCCATGTCACCATAATTCTGTCTCACCTAACTTCAACTCAATTGTGCAGCCTATATATGTTCATGGTTTAATAGTTCATTAAGTAAATTATTGTGTTAATGGTGTCACCAATCATGTTTCTCTTGATACCACAAAGTAGAGGTTTGTATGTTCTCAACCTTCAACCTTCATTGGAACTAGTCAATTTGCAACATGCATTAATCACCATACAATATAGTCTTATGCCAATATTAATTTCAATGCTACTTTTTCCTCATCAAAATGAGTTAAGAGACCAAAATGGGTCAATGTCACTTTCCTTATTTGCAGAAATATTTTTTTTTTCCTGTTCTCAAGTTGGGGTGTCTTTTACACCAAGCCTTTTTCTATTAATCAATATGCTTTCACTTCTCTTGAGGTGCTTCTATCCATTTCTTTGTTCTTGAGAGGACATATTTCGTCAATATGTGGCATTCTTTAACAAAATTTGCATCCTTTTACTAGAAAACCAAGAATCAATGCTCCATTTCGATTGCAACCATGATCTTGGGAATCTAAAATTCATTATCTTAGACAAGATCAGAAAAAATCTAGAGGAAATGGGTTTGAGACTAGATATCAAAAAATTGAGCTATGATGGAAATAATTTTTTCTTTAAAAAATTCATTGCGAATCGCATGATACTATATAGAATCCATAAATAGGCCATGTTCAAAATTATATAGGATATTTTTAGCAAAATTTGACGTATATGAAATGTGTTAAAGCCATTGGAAATCAGTGAATGAAATAAATTCACGATGACACTAACTGTGAGAAGCCATGGAAGAGATTTCATAAATTTGTCTACATGGTGATATGTTATGAAATCATCGTGTGAATCCCTACAAGATTGCAAGTGGGTTATCATGTATCTAGCTAATCTAACCTCCTGTCAACCTATAGAGGCAATGAGTAAGACTAATATTTTGGTGTCTTCACAAAGAAAAATTGACCAATATGATATTCATGAATCCTGGTGGAAAAGTGCTAGAGATATTTTCCCAAGGGGTGGCTTGAATTGGCTAGCTTGGGTCAATATATCTACAAAAACTCACTATGATGAAGGGAATTAAGTAGTTTAATTCTCAGAATGGAAGTGGTGGTGGAAGTATGGATTATTTTAGCTCTAAAAAGGGAGGAATTGGGCAACGAAGAAAGGCGTACCAATTTTGGGGAAAATCATAATGAGGATGGAAACTCCTAATAAGGTATTTGATGCTTCTAAAATATGTATTTGATTTTTCTCATGCAATCTAGTAGGGCAACTTAAAAAAGGAAGGAAATATCTAATTAATGTTTTTTTGTTTCCATGCAAAACTATTTGTAGTGAGGTTAATAAGAAGACACCTTACTTATAAAAGGTGACCTCTCCCTCATAATAGAAGGGTGGTATTATTTTCAGGATCTTGTTTTTTATGTTTTTACTATTGCATTCAGTCATGTATGATTAATGATTTTCATTTCTTCATGTAGATTAAGTGATACAAATGCAAGATCACAAGAAGCAAGTTGTACCTTTATTACCTAGCAAGGATGCACTCGAGTTGCGTTCCAACCTAAATAAGAGTGTTAGGTCTAAGCTATGTCACTTTCTCTTGATAATTTTATGTTCATATAGGATTTATCCAAATCAATGGTTACTAGATCGATCAAAATCCATAATTATTAAACTGGTGATTAGAGGAAACCCTAGGATGTCACAATATGGATTCAAAAAAAATTGATCATAAAAGGAGTGGTTCCATTTTTAGAAGGAAACTAAGTGTGGAGATCATTATTTATGTAGTAAAATTCAAAATAAAAATAGTGCAAACAAATGTAATTAGGGATTTTCCATTTTAAAGGTTTAAGGAAATATAAATATCACCAAATGCATCTTGCAAAGGTTTGAGCCATGCAAGTCCATTGCAATTGATACTATCATTTGCACTGTTGCAGTAAGAAAAGAGCTTCCCATGCTGGTGAAAATTCTCCAATTTTTTTCTAACTAAATTAAAATGTATGAAGGCAAGCAAGGGAAAACGCAAGTTAGACTTGGAGGTGGATCTAATGTCATGAAGGAGGGTTTCTAAAAGTGTTAATTGGGATGTTTTACATAATTTTTTTTGTCTTCATGATGTTAGGAAGGATTGACAAGGACCAAAGAATGGGTATGGAGGAGGACAACCTAGATCACACAATAGACCAATACATGGACAATGATCCAACTCAAGGATTGGTAGATCAAGGGACAGGTTGGACTCATATAAACTGCATCAACTTAGATATCCCCTAAAATTAGTATAAATCATATTCCTCACTTTTATTTGGATAAGAAGGACATCCATGAGTCCAATTCCATGAACCCTATGAAATATAATCTACATTCTAGAAACAGAGGTTCTTTTTGTTTTCTATGTAAGGTGGAAGGGGGATTGGGTTTCTTTGAAGATAAAATCCCTAAGAAAATCAAAAGGGAAGGAATCATATATTTCCATTGATAAAAAGCAAACATATTCTAAAATACATTATGGGAAACAACTATATTTTATATGGTCTCTTAGAGAAAATTCCCCTTTTAAGGGTTCCAATTGATTTTTTTGACTCTCAATTGTAGAGGGTTGCCTAACTCCTCAAACAAGTTGGAACTTAAGATATTAGTGAACAGTCAAACCTTCTATTATTTTTATACAAGAGATTATGTTACATGAGGGGAAAATGACTCAAGATTTATGTAAATTGTTTAGTAATAGGGATTTGACTTTTATAGATGACTTTAGGAGATTGAAAGGGAACATAATTAGATGGAACTAATGTGCATTCACCCTTACTAATTCTTGGTCCTTTCCTAGAGGATTAGGGAACTCCCTTTTATCCTTTGATTTGGGGAAAAATATCATAGTGCTAAATATTTATGGCCCTTACATGGACATGGTGGAATACTGGGATTTTTTTTCAAAATGAATTGTATTCTAAATGGATTAATAATGAGTGGAGGGTAATTGAAATCCGCCTTAGGAGATTTAGATGTTTATATCCCTACTACATAATTAGACTACCTCTCAAGGTACTTCCTTTAGAAGCTAGAACAATCCAATCTTTTGGACATTGAAATATTTAAATTGTCCCCTACATGGAGAAATGAGTAAGAGAAGCTACAATCACTAAGAGGCCCGATTTTTTATTAATCTCTAAATCCTTTCGTTATGAATTCGTTTGAATTAAACAATGAGTCGCTAAAAGGGGGAGATTTTGAGTACAATACTATAGTGTTGGAAGTGGCACTCACATTAGGAAATTTTCCATCCCCTTTAAATTAAACCTAGAATAATCAAAGGTGGAGGAGTTTTTAGGGAAAATCAAAGCTACTTTGAAACCTTATAATGGTAAATTAAGAGAATATGCTCATGTCCAATTTCACCAAAATTTAAAAGAAGAAAAAAAATTAGCTTCTAAATAGGAAAGAGAGGAAAATAAGAGAGATAATAGGGTTCTTAGAGAATTGGATGAAGCCATAGATTTTATCTACAATAGTGAAGATTTGGGGTATATGAGAGAGGGGAAACAACTAGAAGTAAGGCTTCTAGAAGACACAAAGAAGTATATAATTTTAGAAAAATAAAGAGTGGAGATTGAAGAGTGGGACATTATGACTATTAAATTGTGACGAGAACACAATTTTTTCACAAGTATGCAAGCTATAGAAATAATGTTAATTAGCTTTGGAAAATTGATAAAGGAGAGGGTAATTGGGAAACAAACTTCGAGGACACAGAATCTATAGGATTAAGACACTTCTCCCTGTTCAAAGAGACACTCAAGCTACAATGATAAGGGTTATTAGGTTATAAAATTCCTTTCTTATCTTTGTCAATCAAGAAGATAATTGGGCCTTGATTAAGGAAGTTGAGAAATAAGCACCACTCTAGGTCTTCAAAGTTTTCAAAAGGATAGAAGACCTAGACCAAATGGTATCCCTCTGAACTTCTTCTTAGGTTGTTATGAATTTATAGAGGAATATTTAAGAAGAGTTGTGGAGACTACAAGAACTCAAGGAAAAGTTTTGTGGTCCTTTAGGACAACCTTCCTATAATTGGTCCCCAAAGAAGACAATATGAAATATTTTGAGAAATTCACACGTATCTCCTTATGAAACTACATTATTAAATAGTTTCAAAGGTTATAGCTAGAAGGTTAAGAAGTGTTTTATCAAATTAAAACTCAACAAAAAAATTTGTTTTATTAGAGGGAGGGAAGATTCATGAGGCAACATGGATAACTTAAGAATGCCTTCACTCAATCAAAGTTAGGAACCAAAGATCAATGGTGATAAAAGTGGAATTTTCCAAAGTTTATGATAGGGTAAATTGGCTTTACATTAGACTTATCCTAATTCATTTGTGTCTCCATCATTAGCTCATTATATGGGTTATGAGATGTATATATTTAGTATCTCATGTTGTGTTAATAAATGGAGCAGCATCCCCTTGCTTTTGATATGGGAGAGGCCTCAAACAAGGTTGTTGCATACCTCCTCTTTTATTTATTTTAATAGTTTAAGATTTAAGTTGGCTAATTAAAGAATAAAAAATGGAATGGTAGTCTCAAAATATTATATATTGGAGCATCATGCAACATAACACATGTACTTTTTGTAGATGATGTATTTATTCTTGTGAAGGAACTAAAAGGGTCATTGAGAAGTTCAAAGGAATCATGGATTATTTTATAAGGCTACTAGAATGGTTACAAATATGGATATATACATTACATATTTGGAATATCTAAGAAGGAAACGAATCAATTTCCTCATTTATTCCCTTTTTAGATGAAAAAATTATAATAGATATTGAAATGTTTGAGTTTCTTTTTGAAGCCAAAGCAACAAAATTGGAAAAGACACTAGCCTACTTGGTGCAATGTATGACTCTCTAAAGGAGTTTGTATATCACTGGTAAAAAAACAGTCCCGAAGTTTATTGGATATTGCTTGCCTAGGTCCCAAAGGAGTGCTAGAAACCATTAGAAGGATTTTTTACAAATTCATATGACCTTCAAACCAAAGGAAGAAAGGTCTAGTATTGGAATCTTGGAAAAAGTTGGACTTGCCAAGATCCAATGGAGGATTAAGGATTAAAAAAATCATTTCTTTTTTCAAATCCATGGTTGCAAAAAATTTGTGGAGGCTAATCCAAGGAGTAGGTTTATGGATTTATTTTGTAATAGCCCCTGCTTTGATGAAAGACTAGGTCAGAAATCCATTAGAATAATCAAAAGATGCCTAAATTATCTAGAAAGCAATTACCTATACATTCCATCTAATTGGTGATGAGCTAATATGGAAAATTGGAAAATGAGACAAAGTTCAAATCAATCTTGCCTCGTGGATAGGAAGCAAACACGTGCATAGATTATGCTTTCAAATGATACATAAATTAAGAATAAAGGGCATTATAAATTTGGAAAAGTTGCAAATTTGGGAAAGATTACAACTTTGCACCAATAGTGGTTATCTTGGGGAGAGCTAGGATTAGTGGAATTTTATGTAGAAGTATGAAATAGGTACAC
This sequence comes from Pinus albicaulis, assembly GCA_034641835.2. Classification (NCBI taxonomy): domain Eukaryota; kingdom Viridiplantae; phylum Streptophyta; class Pinopsida; order Pinales; family Pinaceae; genus Pinus; species Pinus albicaulis. Next base: position 912,443,516 of record CM076579.1, on the reverse strand, counting down.
ACGCATACTAAAATATTGCAATGTTAGTCTTAAATATGAGGAGGATGAGTTGATTTTCTCACTAAATCCAACTGTTAACTATGTTATGAGCATAGGATACAAAGTTATGATAGAGGAAGTAAGAAAAGGTCATCACTTCTAATGGTCAAAATAATTTAGAAATTAAAGTGCCTTACAAAAATAAAATCTCAATGTGGCTAATTCTCTTCAACAAGGCACCCACATCGGAGGTCCTCTAGAAAAGGAATTTCATTGGGCCAATATGGTGGAGTCCATGTCACCTTGTAGAAGAAACTATATACCATATCATCTTGGAATGTCCATTTACCAAGGAGGTATGAAAATATATAGAAAAAATGGTTGTGATAAGGAATATTTGGGTCCATTAAAAGCATTGAAGAGGATTTTAAAGCTTGTTGTTCTATAAAGGATATAATTAGGTTCAAAGTGTCTCCACTCAGCTTAGCTTGGGGACTATGGATTGCAAAAAACCTAAGTTATTGAAGACATAGAAACATTACCCTTCAAATGCGCAGTCTAGGCTATAAATATCTTAATGCATATACATAATTTAAGGAAAACCACATCCCACATTCTCATTTGAAGAGGTAATAAACAAGGACATTCTTTGGGTACTTTTCATTGTGCATCATAGAGAAACGCATCTAAGGGAGGCTTAGGAGGAATTCTGCACTTATATTCAAATCATTATATTTACATTAAATTTGGAATTTGGTAGGAAACCAACAATTTCTATGAAATGATGGCTTTGAAATTGGCATTGAAATCAATGCAAGAATTTTGTGTAACTCATATTCAATTCTTTGGTGACTCGACACTAGTTATTCAATGGATGCATAAAGAAATTACTCCCAAAAACTTTACTTTATTACATTTGTATAATGAAATTCTTAATCTATTCACATATTTCACCTATAAATCTTTGTCTCATATTTACACATTAAAAAATACTTGTAGATGAGTTTCTCAAAAGTTCCTTGTAGTAAAACAAGGAACTTGGATACTATAACTCAATGAACACTCAATTGAATATAACCATAAACCTTAATGGAGCTTCATTTCACTAATGTCATGAACTCTTGATGATAGTATTTTTCTTATCTTAACATAAAGACTATTCCTCATTCATTTACATGTAAGATTCAAGTATTTTTACAATTTAAAATAAAAAACACTTATCTTAACAACTTCTAAAAATTCAAATCCTTTTCGGGAATAACAATATTGAAATTAGATTGAAGAATATATGAAAGACCATTTTGTGAAATGTAGATGATGGCCTAAGTAGTCATATCGATGAAGATGGCCCACCAAATTTCAAGTGGAAGATTAAGGAATGAGTACTCCTAGGACGAAGCAATCATCTTTAAAGAAGTTGGTGGCGGATATTGTTTGGTTGAATCTTTAAATGTCAATATCAAATCAAAGGTAGCCGTGTCAATTTCAAATCAAAGTTAACCTTTTCACCTAATTAGTTATTTAATGTTATGGAGGTTAGGGATTTTAATTTAGAATTAGAATTATTGTTATGCTTTGGTCCCCACTAAAACGTTCAAGTTGTGGATGAGAATTAAATCTCATCCTTATAATTAGATGAGAATCCAAAAATCACATTTTAAATTTTAATTAGAGAATTCCAATCATGTGCAAAAGGGGAATCAGAGCACTTTTTCATTCTTTATATCTTTAATAAATGAAAATTATTTGATGAATTGTGAGTTGTAAACAATTGCATGGTTTCTTGTAGATATGTATCACAAACCTTTTTCATTCTTTATATCTTTAATAAATTAACATTATTTGATGAATTGTGAGTTGTAAACAATTGCATGGTTTCTTGTAGATATGTATCTGTATATTTAATTTGCTATTGAATTAAGAATTGAAATGGTAACCAGTTAATGAATTGTGAGTTGTAAGCAATTTTAAAGTTTATTAAAGGTAGTATGTGCATATCCAACTTGTTATTAGAGTAAAAATTTAGGTTGTAAAACTATTAATATTCCAGGAGATTATTGAGGAGCTTCGTCTATATATTAAAGATTAAAAGAATATAATATATAAAAAATTTCAAAGTTTATATTAAAAATAGACTGTCTAATTATTAAATGAAATAGTTTTTTAATGGCAATATAATTTAGCGGATTTCTTGTTATTGCACCTTTAAAAACTGTAATTTAATGTCTATTTATTTATAAATTAATCTAATTATTATGATGTATAAACACAATATAAATTTAAAATATAAAGAGGGTTACAAACACTTAAAAAGGAGATATGGTAATTAAATAAAAATATAAATAAACCGGAGATATGATAAATAAATAAAACTTCTTTTTATACTTACTCCAGAGGTATAGTAAATAAATAAATATAAATATAAATAAACTAAAGTTTTGGTAAATAAATAAAACCTCTTTTTATATTTACTCCATAAATCTTTTTATATTTTTGAAAAACTAAAAAAAATGGTCTTATTTAGGTGAAGCCTATGGGAGAAATATTATTTCAATACCATGGGCTAAATACCATGGGCCAAATACCATTTATTAAAAGACACATGGTAAATAAATAAATATAAAAATCGTATAAAGAGATATGGTATTTACATGCTAGTTCTCACCATTTCCCTGCTCAGAAGCTTGGGGTTCTCAGCACCCTAGCTACCAGAGCCTTTAGAATCTCTGATGAACACCACTTTGAAGATGAAAAGGCTCATCTCTTAAAAGTCTTTAATAAAAATGGTTATAGCAAGAGTCATTGTCTTAAAGCGTTTCAAAGAGCTGAAAAGGGTCCCAGAGTTAAGAAAGATCCTTGCGATAGGTTATCTAGAGTTCACCTTCCGTTTATCCAAGGTACTACAGTTTAAATTGCAAGGATCCTAAAGAAACATAATGTTTCCTCAACCTTCAAACACTCACGTACCATTCGGAGTTCACTTAGATCGGTTAAGGACCCGATTTGCCCTAAGGATGGTAAGGGTGTTTACTTGATTCCATGCTCGTGTGGGACTCCTTACATTGGTGAAACAGGTCGATCTATTAATCAAAGGATTCATGAACATGTCGCTGACCTTAAGCATAATAGATCACGCTCGTCGGCTTTAGTTGAGCATGCTGAGAAGACCAATCATCATATTTGCATTGAGGATGCTAAGGTTATTGCGAGGATTGACCATTTTCACCACCGCAAGTTGAGAGAAGCCTTGGAAATCGAAAAGAGGCTGGTTAACCTCAACAGGGACGATGGGTGGTTGGTTAGCAGATGTTGGATTCCTGCTCTTCATTCCTAGTTTATTTTTAATTAATTAATTATTATTATTATTATTTTTCATTTTTATGCTTGCTTATTTTTAATCTTATGGTTTTTATTATATAACATATTATTATAATTTAATTTTTAATACTCTAAATATTATATATATATATATATTTATTTACTTATTTTTATTTGTATTTTTATATTTTTTGTAATTTTATTTTTATATTTTTTCAGTTATTTTCAATTTCATTTAGTTTTATCATTTTGGTTCATATTTTAACTTTTAATCTTTTATTAGAAAGAATAGAATAAAATAAATATATTAATTATTATTCTAAAAATTAAAATTAAAATAAAATTTTTATTCTTCAAGAATATATTGGTTAATTTTCTTTTATTAAGAATAAAAATAAATAACATTCCTATTATAAACATTAGGCACTTAATAATAAATTAAATAGGTAATCATTATTTTATATTTTTTGATTTCAATTCCTAGGTTTAGTCAAACTAACCGTTATGTTAAAAATGGGTAGTTGGAGATTTTTATAGTTTTATATTTAAAAAATAATAATAATAAATTAAAATAAAATAAAAATAAAAATATTAATATTAATATTTTTGTACATTTATCTATTTATTTTTATTTTTAAAATTTATGATATAATTTTTAAACTAAATTTTTAATATTTATTTATTTACTTGTTTTTATTTGTATATTTTATTTAATTTAATTTTAATGTTTTTAAAGAGAGAATCCATACAGGTAAAATAGATTATAGAGGAGAGGAATAACCTGTTTCTGAGTTTTTAATAATCACCCAAAACTCAGAAACATGTTATTCCTCTCCTCTATAATTAATTTTAATGTATTTTATTTTTATAGTTATTTTTATTTTATTTTTAATTCTATTTAGTTTTATTATTTAGGTTGATATTTTATATTTTAATCTTAAATATACAATTAAAAAATAAAATAAAATAAAATAAATAAATAAATAAGAAATCATTAATTCATTTTTTTTGTTTTCATTTCCTAGATTTAGTCAAACTAGCCGTTATCTTACAAATGGCTAGTTGAAGATTTTCTTATCTATTTAATTGGGTTATCTGATCAGATTCTTCATCTTGTCCTAATGATGAACCACACTGGCTGGTTCGAAAAGCGTCGACCAAAATTATTCTGATGTGATTTTTACCGAAAGATTTTCTCACAATTTATGGATCACAGAAGCCAAATTCCTAAAATAAAAATATATCAAATAGGATTAGAAATCAACATCTAATTATATACCAAGCTTATGGGCCAAATACCATGGTAAATAAAGGATGTGATTTTTACCGAAAGATTTTCTCACAATTTATGGATCACAGAAGCCAAATTCCTAAAATAAAAATATATCAAATAGGATTAGAAATCAACATCTAATTATATACCAAGCTTATGGGCCAAATACCATGGTAAATAAAGGAATTATAGTAAATAAATAAAATATAAATAAAATAAATAAAACTTTTTTCTTTTCTTTTATATATATTTGCTCCATGATCCTTTTTATATTTAAGAACACTAAAAAAAGAGGTTTTATTTAGGTAAAGCCTATGAGCCAAAAACCATGGGCTAAATTATTATTAATACCATGCAAAAAAAAAAAAAATTAACCTTAATGTTAATATTAAAATATTAATATTAATATTATTAATTTTAATATTCATATTAATATATTATAATATTAATATTATTAAATTTAATAAATTTAGATTAATACAATATCAAATTTAGATTATCTAGATATATATGGGGAGGAAGAACATAAACATAGAGTGATATAGGTGGAGAGATAGGGGCAATCACAAGGGAGACATAGAGATAAATTGAATGAGAGGGGAGAGAAGGAATGAAGAGAGAGAGAGAGAGGGAAATGAGTGAGAGAGGTAGAGAAGTTTAAGAGAGGGAGAGGGAGACACAAATATGGAAAGGGGGAGAGAGAAGGAGAGATGGAGGGATATAGCGAGAGGATGTGTGTGTGTGTGTGTGTGTGTGAGAGAGAGAGAGAGAGAGAGAGAGGGAGGTAGGAGAGAAATTGAGAGAGAGGAAGGACAAGAGAGGGGACTTGAGAGAAAGGAGGAGAGAGGGAGGGATAGAGAGATGGAGTTGTAGGGGAAAGAGGTAGGGAAGAAGAAATATATAGAGAGTGAGAAGTGGAGAGAAAGAGGGAGTTACAAGGGAGATATGGAGAGAGAGTGTGTATGTTTAGGGGTGAGATAAAGAGACAAACAAGGAGAAATGGAGAGAAGGGGGGAGAGAACGAGAGAGGGAGGGAAATAGTAACATGGTTGGGGAGAGAGAGAGAGAGAGAGAGAGAGAGAGAGAGAGAGATTGATGGGGGAAGAGAGATGAAGGTAGGAGAGAAAGGGAGAGAGAGGAAAGACGAGAGAGAGGACTAGTGTTAGGTAGGTCCTCATAATACTAGTTTAGCCCCTTATTATTGTTAGTGTAGCCCCATTATTGTTATTGTTGTACCCATGGAGTCTCCATATTGTTATTATTATTCCCCATAGGTGTAGCCCCATTATTGTTATTTTTGTGCCCATGTGGTCCCCATATCTCTATATTGTGACTCCTTAAACTCCTATATATAGAAGGTAGGTTTTGTCATTTGTATCATCCGATAATTGTTCATATATTTAATGTAAAGGAGGTTTCCCCCTTGAAGAGGCTGATTTCTAATTCACGATCTATCTTTTCTTCTATTTTGTGAGCTGGTTGCATAACATTTGGTATCAAAGCTTTGGATTATAGGTTTTCGCTACTGCAAACAACTCATATTGGATTTTTCGCTATAAATTATTTTCTACGAAGGTTCAAAAGCTAAAAATTTTACCACGAGAAGCCAAAATCCTGAGGAACTCTGTGTAAAAATTTCAAATCTTGGTTCGCTATATTTTCAGAGATATGATCCGAGGAAGGTATGGTTTTTTCAGGATCCAAACTTTCATCTCAAATAAGTAGCCGAGGGAAAATGGTCATAAATTTCGTTTCAGACATCGGATTAGAATTCTATAAAAATTGACTGAAAGAGCATGAAATTTAGTTTCTTTTTTTATCAATTTCAGAGCTGAAGGTCAAAATAGTGACACATGGCATACCGTACAAGTTTACTCTACTGAACCAACCCATTATTAGGTCATTGTGGGAGATTGAGCATAAATTTATCTAGAAGAATCCAAATTAGGTGTGACTTGTGGAATTGGAAAGAAGACTCATAAGGCTATTACAGAATCAAAGTTTAAATCTTGAAGATTAGAAATTACAAAGTTACAATTGTTTCAATATAGAGCTCCAAAAAGCAAGAAAAATGTGTGTATTTAAAAAAAAAATTGCATAACTTTTGTTTGAAAAATTAGTTTGAAGTGATTCCAAGGGAATTTTGAAGCATAGGTATGAGTTCTAAAATGCCTCCAGAAAATCATTACATACCAATGAATCCCTTAGAAATCTATACTATGGCACATGAAGAGGAATAATTGTAACATGATATCTCAAAATTATAGGACAAAGCAGCAACAAATTTCGCTCTCACATAGAACGACAAAAAATGAACTAGAAGCTAAGATGGTTGGTTTGAAGGATGGAATGAATGACACAGAAGCTAAAATAGATGATATAGAAGGCAACATGGAATATTTGAAGAAATACATGGAAGGTTTGAAAGAAGGTTTAGTAAATTTGCTACAAGAAAATATTCCTAATGACGAAAAGGTAGTAGAGGAAACTCATGATGAGAAAAAAATAAATGTTAATCATGATTTAATGGACTCTAATGTTGGATTGAAGACCCACCATATTCCAAAGATCGATATGAGGAAGTTTGATCGCAAGGAAACCGTAACATGGATACTACAGATAGAGAAATACTTTGATCTCCATAATGTGCAAAACACACAAAAGGTACGCATTGCAACTTTATATTTAGAACCCAATACATTTGTATGGTATCGATGGATTTTCTCTCATAAACAAATTGTTACTTGTTAAATTTTTATGGAGGAAATGATAGAACATTATGGGGATACAAAGAGCAACACCTTGATGAATCTAAAACAAAAAGGTTCAATGGTGAAGCACATTGAGGACTTCCAAAAATTGAATATAAGGGTAAATGATATTCTAGAGGAGCACATGATTGATGTCTTCATAGGGAATTTAAAGGATAACATCCAACATGAGGTTCACCTTTGGGAACTTGATTCATTGGAGAATTCATTCACGTTGACAAGAAAAATTGAAAGCAAAACTATGGCAACAAGGAAGCCTACCACTCACAACTATAGAGATAGAAGTGTTGCTACTCCTAGACTTCCACAACCTACAAGGTTGACACCAAAAAAATTGGAAGAAAAAAAAGCAAAATGGATTTGCTATAGTTGTGATATAAAATACACTAAAGGTCATAAGTGTGCCGAGAATAAATTATTTTACATAGATTGTGAAGAGGAGGAAGAAAAGGAACAAGAAACTTCAAAAGAAGAGGATATATACCAGGAAACAACCCTAAAGGAAGAAGAAATGAATTTGACCATATCCTGTAATGCATTGGTAGGAATTACCACTCCTCAAACTCTCAATATAGAAGAACATATCAAGAAGAAAAATGTAATAGTGTTGATTGATTCAGTAGTACCCATAATTTTATTCATTGTAAGGTAGCCAAGGAATTGAATTGCTTCCTATATCCAGCACCAGAGTGTCAAGTGATGGTTACAAATGGAGGAACTGTAAATTGCTCTAGAAAGTGCCATAATATCAAGCTAACCATGGGGAAATATGTATTGAATATTAAAATTCTATCCATTCCAATGGGTGATGCTAATGTTTTACTAGGAGTACAATGGTTACAATCTTTGGGGACGATAGATTTTAATTTTCAAGATTTTTTTTTGAATTTTTTTTCGGAAAGAAAGGAAGTTGAATTACGGGGTATCACAAGGAAGCCAAGAAATATAATTAGCTCTAATGTCATGAAAAAACTTCTGAAGAAATAACAACGAGGCGTAATTTCACAATTATGCTAACTAGAGGTTCAAACATCAAAATAATCTATTTCTCCAGACTTCCAAAAGACTCCCACATATTCGTGATCATGATCATGATATTCATTTGATTCTAGGAAGCGTTCCTCCAAACATCAGGCCTTATAGATATCCTTATGCTCAAAAGAGTGAGATTGAACGTATGGTTACAAAAATGCTAGTGGAAGTGTAAATTTTTGTAGATGTTCTATGCTTGATGCAACTTTGATTTTATTACAGCAATCACCCAAACAGTTAAGTAAAATGCTGATAGAACATACCAGTGGATCTATGGAAGAAAAACCAGAAACATGAAAAATGTGATGGTGCGTTACGGCGGTCAATAGGATGCTTCAACCAGCAAAGTCTCCTTGATCAGCCAACCCAGAATGTGTCACAACAATCCTCAACTCAGTCACCAAGTCAACACAAGTCAACTCCAGAAAATTCAACGCTGTCCAGAAAATTCAACGCAGGGCAGCACCATAAAAGTCAACACAGCTCCAACTTCGGGCAACCTTTTGACCTCGATTCTTGTGCCAATGTGTACGGCCTCCCAAAATCGAAGTCTCCAATAAATTTCAGCCTCTTTGGACCATGCGTTGACCAAAGTCAACGCTGGTCAAACTTCCTAGGAAACCCTAGCTGCGGCAATCTGCATCCTTCTTCTTGGCTGTACAAACTCGTCCTTTTTCCCACGTGTGAGCTGAATTCGTCCTCCAAGGAGCTCGTACTAAATCGGAGAAGAGAAGAAGATGTGTGATGAGTGAGTGTGAAATGCTCTCCAACTTTGACTGTATTTATATACATCATTGAGGTGTGTGACACATCTGCTGGGGGTGTAAAACCTTAAGGCCGACCTGCACATATAATTTATTATAAATAATAAATTAAAAATAAATGTTCTGCTCATCGGATTTAGATAAATTTTATATGGATCTTACACCTCTCCGAAAGAGGAATCCAATAAAAATATCGGTATCTTCATCTGAGCATCACAACATGGAGTTTGGACCTAGTTGTCCAATTTTAACACTCCCTCTCAACTAGGGAGAACTCCATCCATCAGTGCAATCAAACATCATGCGTCATCCCGCCGTAACTTGCTTTGCTGGCCTCTTTATTTCAGAACAGAAGTGGGTCAGTCACAAAGACATCATCCCCCGGCTGACAAATTCAGCCCAGAGGTCCGAAACCTCTATCAGACTCACAAAGAGTCTCCAACCAACCCGAAGTTGGTTCATCTGACCCGAAGTCAGGCGGAGGTCCGAAACCTCAGTATATTTGATCCCAGATCAAGTGGTTGGACCGTGCCATCCTAGATAGAGAGTACGACAATCTCTGATGCATCCATCAGTGTTTGCTACTAGTCTCTAGCTTTTCCCACCTCATTGGTCAAATGAGAGGTACTTTCCATGAGCCCTGAACTCAATGGGTAGGATGCATATGGGGCATAGATAATGAGAGGTGAACCAACTCAATAATCACAATGGTGGGGTCCAAGCACACCACCAAGGTCGGCAAGCCTAGCCTTGTGGTTGCTCATAGCTCCGAGAAGCTCTCCCCAAAGCCCCCCAGAGCTCCCAGAGCTCATCGTCCAACAGGACCCACATCATAGGGTCGTTCCACGATACCAAGATTCTCACGGAAGGTTAGGAACTTGAACTTCCCCCGGGGGGCTTTGTGAGAATGTGCAGGCACTGCTCACAGTTCCTATATGATGAGCCTTACGGCGCTATACGGCCTTGCCATATCCGGATAAAGTGCCGTGCACGTCCTCAATATACTTGGATCGATTTGTGGGAACCACAAGGATTCTCGATCATGTGAATCCCTGCGGTATCAGAGTATGCAGTGGTATCTAGCACATGTCCAAAAACGACTCACTAAAGAAGCTTTGTAATAGCTGCTTTATGACCTTTTCATTGCAATGTATTCGGCCTCGGTGGTGCTCAAAGCCACCGACTTCTGCTTCTTGCTCATCCATGAGATCGAAGTAGAACCAAGATTGAAGCAGCATCCCGATGTGCTCTTACGATCCACCACACTGCCAGCCCAATCGGCATCAGTATATCCACGGAGTGTCACACTCCCGGCAGTGTATCTCAACCCATGGTTTATCGTGCCCCGAAGATATCTCAGAAGATTCTTGGCACCAACCCAGTGAAAGTGATGAGGCTCAACCATCTGTTGACTCAAAGTGTTCACTGCAAAACATATATCTGGACGGGTGTTCACTAAGAACATCAGAGCCCCTACGAGTTGACGATACTTAGTAGGATTTTCCAATACGGGCCCAGCAGCGCTGCCACTCAACTTCTTGAAGTTGAGTTCCATTGGTGTTGACACGGACTTGCAATCCACCATACCAAATCTTTCTAGAAGTTTCACAATATATTTTCCTTGAGAAAGGAAAATCTCTCCAGGTCTCTGCCAGACCTCCAGGCCTAGGAAGTAGTGCATCAGTCCTAGGTCCTTCATCTCGAACTCAGCAGCAAGCTCCCTCTTGCATTGATGAATGAGAGGGTCGGCACCTGTCAGGAAGAGGTCGTCCACATACAGCACCAGAATGAGAGGCTTCCCCTAGACAACCTTGAAGTAAAGGTTCGGATCAGCATTACTTCGAGTGAAGCCCAGCTTCATCAAGTAGCTATCTATCCTCTCGTACCAAGCTCTAGGTGCTTGCTTCAACCCATAGAGGGCTTTCTTCAACCTGCAGACATGAGTGTCCCGATCCTGAACTTCAAACCCCAGAGGTTGTTCTACATACACCTCTTCTTTTATTGTACCATGCAGAAAGGCGGTCTTGACATCCATCTGATGAAGACTCCATCCTTGCGTAGCAGCAAGGGATATAATAGATCGAATGGTGGTGTATCGGGCCACAGGTGCAAATATGTCATCATAATCTATGCCTTCCTTTCGAGAGAAGCCACGGGCAACAAATCTTGCCTTGAACTTTTCAGCACTTCCATTAGATCCATGTTTGATCTTGTAGAGCCATTTTGTGGTGACAACTGATTTGTCCTTCGGTCTTGGAACCACATACTAGACATCATTCTTCATTATGGACTCATATTCTTTGTGCATAGCATCCTTCCAGACTTGATGCTTTACGGATTCCTCAAAAGATCCAAGTTCAGATTGTACAATGGTACTCATGGCAGCCAGATGCCCTTGGTATCTTCACGGCTTCTTGCTTTCACGGAATGTCCCCCTTGGGGCAGCATGTCCCTCAACATCTTCGAGGGTGTCCCTGAGCCATGATGGTCTCTTTCCCAGTGAAGGAGATGGATCGATAGGGTCCATTGGTCCTTCAACATCAGGCATTGTCTCATCCTGCGGTTCTTCTTGATTTCCAGGCCTTGCTTCATGATTTTCCTTAGATCTTGGAAGATCTACTACTTTCTTCAGGGAAGCATCTTTGTCAAAAGTGACATCATGGCATATCTCTACTTCCCTTTGACCAGGTACATAGACCCTATAGGCCTTAGAGGTTTCGTTGTAGCCCACAAACATTCCTTTCTTCCCAGAAGCATCCAGCTTACTTCTCTTTTCTTTTGGCACATGAAAATAAACAGGACATCCAAAAATTCTAAAATGTGAGACATCAGGTTTCTTACCGGTGAAAACCTCTTCGGGAGTTTTGGAGTCCAGGGTGGAATGAGGGCATCGGTTTTGAATGTATACAGCAGTATTCGCAACTTCTCCCCACAGAAACTTCGGTAAACCTTGGTCACATAGCATGGCACGAGCAACTTCCACAATGGTCCTGTTCTTTCGTTCAGCAACGCCATTCTGCTCAGGAGTATAGGCAGTAGTAGTCTCCCTCTTAATGCCAGCTTCTCTGCAAAAGTCCTTGAACTCATTTGACTCATATTCAGTGCCATTGTCGATCCTCAAAATCTTGATCTTCTTTCCTGTCATATTTTCCACCAAGGCTTTGAAGGTACGGAACCACATGAAAGCCTCATCCTTCTTCTTCAAGAAGTATATCCAGGTTTTGCGGGAGAAGTCATCAGTGAATGTTATGTAGTAGGAACATCCTCCCAGGGATGTCACGGGCAGCATACCAGATAGATCAGAATGGACCGGTTGCAAAATATCAGAAGTCTTTGTGACACTTGAGGGAAAAGGTCCCCTTGTATGCTTTCCTTCGGCACAACCCTTACATACACCTTCATGATTATTTCCAAATTCGGGCCTCTCTGTCACCACCTTCCTTGCTTCGGGAAGGGCCTTGTAATGAAGGTGTCCAAACCTTCGGTGCCATAGTTCAGTTTGTCGCATAGTATCACATGTCATAGCTCCTAGTGGACTTCCTTCAACTTGGTAGAGTGTTCCAACTCTAAAACCAATCACGATAGCTTCCTTGAGGTTCTTCTTCCACATGCGCACCTTTCCATCAATGAATGCCACATTGAAGCCTTTGTCTTCAATCGCTAATATAGACACAAGGTTCTTCTTCAATTTTGGTACATAGAGTACATCCTGCAAATGTAGGACTTGTCCTTGAGACAAGTGGAGGGTCACAGTCCCTGTCTCTTTCACGGGATATGTGGCATTATCTCCAAGGATAATTTCCAGATTAGTATCCTTCTCAACCATGTCAGAGAGTGTTTCCTTGAACCCAGTGATGTGTCTTGAGGCACCACTATCTATCAGCCAGACATCCATAGTGTCGGGCGGGGATGCAGCAGAGAGGGCAGATACAAGAATGTCTTCATTTCTTTTATCAACAACATTTGACTATCATGCAGAATTAGACACTTTGAAAGTTGATTGCCCTGCTGGAGAACCAACCTTCCTCTTTCTTTGGATGTGATTTCTTTGATTTCCATTCCTCGGTTGTTGTATCATAAGTCATCTTGAAGGACATTCTCTCAGCATCAGTGACCAGATTCTATTAAATCAGGCTCATATATTTATGTGTTTGTTGTCTTCCTGTCATCTTGAGATTCTGAGTTCTGCATGAATGGCATGGCGACGTTCACCATTTTCATATTAACCAACTGTGTCTCTTCTTGCATACATCTAGACAATAGCTCGTCAAAGTTAGGAATTGTACTATTATTGAGAATGGTGGTGGTGAATACTTGCCATTCATATGGGAGTCCTCCAAGTGCGGTGAGTACCATCTCACGATCGGCTATTGTCTCCCCAATAGCCAGCAGATTGTTCCTAATCTCGGTCAATTTCAGAAAGAATGTTTGGACAGACTCATCCCTGCCTTTCTTCAGATTCTTCAATTGATTCTTGAAGAATAACACTTGGTTTACATTGTTTACCTTGAACATTAGGATCAATTTATCATACATCTCTTTGGATGTACCCAACTCAGAGATGTAGGCCACCAGGCTTTTATGAATGGATTCCCTGATCATCAGCTTTGCTTTGGTCTCCCCCTTCTTATACTTGGTTTTAGCAGCAGCAGTAGCATTGGATGGAGGTTCTTGTATCTTACCCAGTACATGGTCCATGAGATCATGGTCTTCCAATTTGAGATATAATATCATCTTCCAAGCATGGAAGTCATCCCTTCCAGTCAGCTTGTCATTCTCCTTGAATTCATAACTTGTGGAACCCATTTTCTTAGATGGTGATTGCTAAATTTAGGGCTTGTCTTCACCTCAGCTCTGATACCATGTAAATTTTTGTAGATGTTCTATGCTTGATGCAACTTTACTTTTATTACAGCAATCACCCAAATAGTTAAGTAAAATGCTGATAGAACATACCAGTGGATCTATGGAAGACAAACCAGAAACATGAAAAATGTGATGGTGCGTTACGGCGGTCAACAGGATGCTTCAACCAGCAAAGTCTCCTTGATCAACCAACCCAGAATGTGTCACAACAATCCTCAACTCAGTCACCAAGTCAACACAAGTCAACTCCAGAAAAGTCAACGCTGTCCAGAAAATTCAACGCAAGGCAGCAACATAAAAGTCAACGCAGCTCCAACTTCGGTCAACCTTTTGACCTCGGTTCTTGTGCCAATGTGTACGGCCTCCCAAAATCGAAGTCTCCAATAAATTTCAGCCTCTTTGGACCATGCGTTGACCAAATTCAACGCTGGTCAAACTTCCTAGGAAACCCTAGCTGCAGCAATCTGCATCCTTCTTCTTGGCTGTACAAACTCGTCCATTTTCCCACGTGTGAGCTGAATTCGTCCTCCAAGGAGCTCGTACTAAATCAGAGAAGAGAAGAAGATGTGTGATGAGTGAGTGTGAAATGCTCTCCAACTTTGACTGTATTTATATACATCATTGAGGTGTGTGACACATCTGTTGGGGGTGTAAAACCTTAAGGCCGACCTGCACATATAATTTATTATAAATAATAAATTCAAAATAAATGTTCTGCTCATCGGATTTAGATAAATTTTATATGGATCTTACACCTCTCCGAAAGAGGAATCTAATAAAAATATCGGTATCTTCATCTGAGCATCACAACATGGAGTTTGGACCTAGTTGTCCAATTTTAACAGGAAGGTATAATTCAACCTAGTCAAAGTTCTTTCTTTGTTCTAGTAGTATTGGTGCACAAGAAGGATGGATCATGGCGTATGTGTTTGGATTATAGGGAGCAAAAACGCTCACTATTAAAGATAAATTTCCCATCCCCGTCATTCATGAATTATTGGATGAATTGCATGGAGCAATTTACTTCATCAAGTTGGATCTTCATTCTGGATATCATCAACTTATAATGAAGACTGAAGAAATTTTGAAAAAAACATTTGGAACTCATGAGGTTCATTATGAATTTTTGGTCATGCCTTTTGGCCCTACTAATGCACCTTCCACATTTGAAGGTTTGATGAATTCCATTTTCAAACCCTTAGAAATTTTTTGTTAGTATTTTTTGATGATATGCTAATCTACAACAAGTCTTGGAAGGATCATGTTCAACATGTTTTTAGGGTGCTCAAACTATTGGAGGAGAAACAATTATATGAAAAAACCTCCAAATGTTTCTTTGGAGTACAGGAGGTGGAATATTTGGGTCACATTGCATCTCATGAGGGTGTTAAGGTAGACCCTAACAAAATTAAATCCATTAAGGAATGGAAAATCCCCACAACCATAAAGCATATTCGAGGATTCTGGGGTTAACAGGGTATCATCGCATGCTTTTTAAGAATTATGGGAGAATATTGACACATATAACATCATTAATGAAGAAATATGAATTTTCTTGGACTCCAGAAGCAACTAAGGCCTTTGAACATATTATAAAGGCAGTGTGCCAAGAACCGGTCTTAGCTACGCTAAAATTCACAAACACGTTTATTGTGGAATGTGATGGCTTAGGAAATGTAATTGGTGCAGGTTTAATACAAGAAGGAAGACCCATTGTTTTTTAAAGTCATCCAATCAAAGGAAAGTAGTTATAGAAACCTATTTATGAGAAGGAAATGTTGGCAATACTACGTGCACTAAATAAATGACAAATTTACCTAATGGGAAGACACTTCAAGGTAATAATAGATCATGATAGTCTTAAATACTTTTTGAAACAAATATTATCTTCAGAAGAGCAGCAAAAATGGGTCACAAAGATGTTGGGTTGTGAATTTGAAATTATCTACAAAAAAGGGAAGAAAAATATTGTTGTAGATGCACTCTCAAGAAAGGATGAGGATGTGGAAGTATTTCTTTGTGCCATTTCTATTATCCAACTTGAGTAGATAAATGAAGCAAGGTATGAATGGAAGAATGATGAAGAGGTGTGGAAACTCATTCAAAATTTGCAGCAAGATCCTAGTACATTTGAAACATTTAGCTAGAAAATTGATTCATTATCGTACAAAGATTGCTTATATATTTGTAAGAATTCTCAACTCAAACAAAAGTTTATTTTGGAATTGCACACCTCTCCCCTAGGAGGGAAATCACGATTTTTAAAAACTTACCACAGGCTCAAGAAGGATTTTTTTTGGGATGGCCTTAAATCTGATATTCAGAAGTTTGTGGTAGAATGTTTGGTTTTCCAACAAAATATAGTTAGATAATTAAGACCCTAGGTCTATTTAACCTTTATCCATTCCAAGTAAATGTTGGGAGGAAGTTTCAATGGATTTTATCACAGGTTTACCCAAGTCTGAAGGAAAGACATTCATCATGGTGGTAGTTGATAGACTTACCACGTATGCACACTTTTGTGCATTATCTCAACCATTTAAAGCAAGTACAGTTGCTAGTGCATTTATGGAAACAAATCAAAAGATACATGGAAACCCAAAGATTATTGTAAGCGACAAAGATCCCATTTTTACAGGAAATTTTGGATGGAATTGTTTTCTTGTTTAGGTACTTAATTAGCTCATAGCTCATCATGTCATCCTCAATCTAATGGGAAAACTGAGATAGTGAACAAATGTTTGGAAGGATATCTTTGTTGCCTTGTATCTGATAAACAACACAATGGGTCAAGTGGTTACCTCTGGTTGAATGGTGATATAACACTTTCTTCCATACTGTAGCAAAAATGACCCCATTTATGACACTTTATGGATATCATCCACTGCCCATCACATCATCTTTAAGAGAAAATTCTAAGGTTCAAGTAGTAGAAGGTCACATCGAGAATCAAGAACAATTTCTCCAACTCTTAAGGATAACCTCACTTTGGCACATAATCAAATGAAACAACATGCAGATCAAGATTGCAGTGAAATAATTTTTGATGTAGGTGACTAGGTATTTTACGGCTACAACCATACAAACAAATGTCCCTCAAGCAAGCTAAGAAGGAATAAATTGTCACCAAAGTATTATGGTCCTTACAAGGTGTTGCAAAAGATTGGTACTATGGCATACAAATTGGAGCTTCCTGCATCTTCCCGAGTGCACCCAGTTTTCCATGTTTCATGCTTAAAGAACGTTATAGGTGACAAGATCTTAGTTCAAACAATATTGTCAGAACTTTACAAGGAAGGAAAAATCATATTGGAACGTGAAGAAGACTGCAGTCACGGAAACAAGAACTCAAAACTTTGAAATCGATCAATTTCAGAATATCTCATCAAGTGGAAGAACTTACCCACTGAAGATTTTACATGGGAGGATGAGAATTTTATACCGAAGCATACACAACTACTCAACCATTGAGGACAACACTATTTTGAAGGAGAGGGGCATGTTAGTTCCCCATAATACTAGTGTAGCCCCATTATTGTTATAGATGTGCCCATGTAGTCCCCATATTGTTATTATTATGCTCCATAGGTGTAGCCCCATTATTGTTATTGTTGTTCCCATGTGGTCCCCATATTTTTATATTGTGACCCCTTAGATTCCTATATATAGAAGGTATGTTTTTTCATTTGTATCATCCAATCATTTTTCATTTATCTAATTTAAAGGAGGTTTCCCCCTCGAAGACGTTTATTTCTAAGTCGTGATCTATCTTTTCTTCTATTTTATGAGCTAGATGCATAACAACTTGAGAGAGAGGAGAAGAGAGTGAGGTAGAAAGGAGGAAAGAGGGAGGGATAGAGAGATGGAGTTATATTGGGAGAGAGGGAGGGAATAAGAAATACATAGAGAGTGAGAAGTGGAGAGATAGAGGGAGTGACAAGGGATAGATGGAGAGAGAGTGTGTATGTTTGGGGGTGAGACAAAGAGACAAAGAAGGAGAGATGGAGAGAAGGGGGGAGAGAAGGAGAGAGGGAGGGATATAGTAATAAATTTGGAGGGTGAAGAGAGGGCGAGAGACATGTGGGAGAGAAATGGAGAGAGAGGAAGGAAGAGATAGGATGCGAGAGAGTGGAGAGAGGGAGGGAAAGAGAGATGAAGTTGGATGCGGAGAGAGAGGGAGGTAAGAAGAAATACATAGAGAGAGAAAGGTGGAGAGAGATAGAGGGAGTGATAAGGAATATGGAGAGAGAGGGAGAGAGGACAACATGAGGAAAGAGAGAGAATCAAGGGAGAGGGAGATAAGGGGAAGAGAGAGAGAGAGAGGAGGAGGGAGGAATAGATAAATAGATTGGAGAAAGAGAGTGTATGTTTTGGGGGTGATATAGAGAGACAAAGGGAGATAGAGGTATTGATGGAAGGTGAAGAGAGGGAAGAAGAGAGAGATGTAGAGAGGGAGGGAGGGAAAAATAGATTGATAGACATGGAGTGATAAATCATGTGTGTTTGGGGGGGGGGGTGATATAGATATATAAATAAGGAGAGATGAAGGGAAATAGAGATATAGATGGAGAGGGGGGGAGAAGGAAGAATATTTCTTGCACTAGATGCATTGATTTTAGTATAGATGGTGATTTCTAATCATATTTTATTACTTGCACTAGATGCATTGATTTTAGTGTAGATGTTGATTTCTAATGGTATTTGATTGATTGTACTAGATTCATTGATTTCAATGTAGATTATTTCTAATATTATTTGATTTATTGCACTAAATGCATTAATTTTAGTGTAGATGGTTATTTCTAATCCTATTTGATTGCTTGCACTAGATGCATTGATTTCAGTGTAGATGTTGGTTTATAATCCTATTTAATTGCTTGCACTAGATGCAATGATTTCAGTGTAGATGATTTATAATCCTATTTGATTGCTTGCACTAAATACATTGATTTAAATTTAGATGGTGATTTCTAATCCTATTTGATTGCTTGCACTAAATGCATCGATTTCAGTGTAGATGTTGGTTTATAATCCTATTGGATTTCTTAGACTAAATTCATTGATTTCATTGTAGATGGTGATTTCTAATCTTATTTGATTTTTTGCATTATATGCATTTATTTAAATGTAGATGTTGATTTATAATTATATTTGACTGTTTGCACTAGATGCATTGATTTCAATGTAGATGATTTCTAATCCTATTTGATTTCTTGCACTAAATGTATTGATTTCAGTGTAGATGGTTTTTTCTAATCATATTTGATTGCTTGCACTAAATGCATTGATTTCAATGTTGATGGTGATTTCTAATTCAATTTATTTCTTGCACTAAATGCATTGATTTCAATGTAGAAGTTGTTTTCTAATATTATTTAATTGCTTGCATTAGATGCATTGATTTCAATGTATATGATGATTACTTATTTGATGTAATGGGATGTGTGATGATACATTAATTTTAAAGTGATTGGATTAATAATGTGCATTGATTTCAGTGTAAGAACAAAAAATTATTGGCCATGTACATTTCTTTTTGTGTTATATTAATTCAACCTATTAATATTAGAGAGAAAGAGAGACAATCTATGATGTTTACTACAATAGCTTGAGCTAAATAATTAAATGGTTTAAAATTTCAACTATCCTTTTCATATAATCGATATGAGAAGATGACAAAAATAACAAGGGTGACAATAAGAATAGTAGAAGAAAATAGTTTGAGATTGATCACAATGAATACTATTTGTAATTGAATGCATTCTTATTATTCACAATTTATATCATTCAACACTATTACATTGTCACTTTGCATTAAATTTTTTTATTTCATTGGGAGAGATCTGCTAGGGTTTATGATAGATCTAGGGTTTCAAAAAACCTCTGAAGCACAAGAACGATGCTAGACAACAGCTAGGGACTACATCATGTCAGTACTGGGTTGATAGGAGGGAGGGGAGAGATCCCCTCCAACAAGGATGTGACGACAAGAGAAACACGTGGGAAGAAACTTGTCTCTCCCATGCATCTGAAACCAGCAGGCACAAGAGAAGAACTGGTTCTAGGGGCACAATGGCAGAACAGATTCAGAAGCTAATGCCTCCCATGTACCACAAAAAAACCCAGGTTCATCATTCTGGAGAACAAATTGGAAAACTACAAGAAGTACATGAAAGATCATGCCTTGATCTATAAGTTTGTGGGCATATGGCCAACAAAAATAGACCTCCTCAAATGGATCTAGCTAAAATGGCAGCCAAAAGGGAATTTAGATCTAAAGCTGGGGGAAAATGAATTTTTTATGGTCATTTTTTCCAACTTGGAAGACAAAGAGAGGTTTTTTGAAGGAGGGTCGTACTTCTACTATAATGTTTGTTTATATATGAGATTCTAGGAGGAGTGCTACAATCCGGACCAGGAAAAATTCATGGAAGCACCAATCTAGGGGAGACTCTTTGGGTTGCATATTGATTTTTGGGACCCAAAGATTTTGGGAGGGATCAGAAACTCAATAGGGAGATTTGTGAAAGTTACAGATGCGAAAATAAGAGGAATATACACATCTTATGCGAGGATCTGTATTTACATGAATATCACATAGCCTATATCATCGCAAGGTATGGCAGCAACCTATAGATTATGAACACATCCCATTCAGATGTCGGAGGTGCCATGAATACAAACACCTGTATAACGAACTCCCCTCAAACCAGACAACAACCCAGGAAAAAAATGAGCAAAATCTTACAGCAGATCAGGAAGTAGGGAAAGAGGGGTTTCAGGAGGTCTCCTACCAGAAGAAGATGTCAAAACCCTCCACGGCTAATCAAAACAAGCAGACCCAGAAGCCCAAGTGAATCACAATCGATTTGGAGCACTTCAAGAAGAAGGGGGAATTTTGAAGGAAAAGAGGAAGGATATGGACGAGGAAAAAAGAGATATGCCCAAAATAGACCCAATTCAAAAGAGGAAAGCCCAAGATGAAATAATAGGATAAGAAGGGAAAAAAATGGAGCTAGATTAATCCATGGAAATTGAAGGAATCAAAGGGGGACTAAGAAATGAGGAGCAAGTGTTAAAACAAATTGTTGTAGGAATGGAGGAATATGGATGAACGATTTATACCAGAAGACCAAAAAGGATTATATTGAGACACATTCCAAAGATACCAAGCCCAACAAGTTCTAAAGCAAGCGAAATCCATCACCTCCTTGGGATCTCCAATTGGAACCCCCAGGATCAGAGCAGTCAGGGCAAGGTGGGGGGAAGAGGGAGGAAGAATTTACAGGAATCAATACAACTTGTGGGGGAGATGTTGGTTAACTTAGGAAGTGTTATACTGCTATCTGCGGTATTCCACCACTTAAAAAAAACTTCTCAATGATTTTTCTCTCTTGGAATATTAGAGGCCTTAATAGCAAAGGAAATAAAAGATGTTTGAAAGATAGGCTAAAGAGAGATAAACCTAATATCATATGTCTGTAAGAATAAAAAATCTTGGGGGCAAAGCTGAAAGAGATCATTCAAAAAAAAAGATTAGGATATGAGGTAATATTGGAAGAAACTAGAGGGAGTGTTGGGGGATTGGCCATCCTCTGGAACCCAAATGAGGTTATGTTCGACAATTGGATGAGCCTACTATGCATCCTATTAGGAATATTATTCCTCATAGGAACAAGGGAGTGGTTAATGTTATCCACAGTATATGCGCCTCATATTCCATTATAGAAAGCAACGTTCCTTCATAATCTAAGGGTTTTCCAGGAGATAAAACAGGATAACCTCTGGATAGTGGGAGGAGACTTCAACCTCATCACCTCTCTTTAAGAGAAAAAAAGAGGGGTGAGAAGGTTGGATCAAGATATGGAATATTTCAAAGATGTAATTACAAATCTAAAACTAGTGGACATTCCTACCATCAACGAAATATTCAAATGGAACAATCGACGAGGGGGGGAGAACCAGATTGCATCAAGGTTAGACAGTTTCCTAGTCTCAGAAGACATTATTAGTAGAGATATATTTTTGGAAGCCTTAATTAGGTCATGCCTAGGGTTAGATTACTGGTCGATCAATATTGAAATGGTTTTAAAAATAACCCCTAGGAACAACCCTTTTTGTTTCAAGGTATTCTGGCTCCGTGACCCCAACTTTGTGGGTAAACTGGAAGGATGGTGGGGGAGATAAGGGTTCAAGGGTAGAATAGATTGCATTCAATCCAACTCAAACTCAAGGAGCTAAAGAGGAGAATCAAAATATGGAACAAAATATAATTTGGAAACATTCTGAATGACCATTGGATCCTGCAAGCAAGGATGGAAGAAAACCAACGAAGAATAATTTCAGAAGGAAGAACCGATCCCTTGATAGATGAAGAGGGAAAAACTTTAAATCGGTTGGAGGAGAAAAGGAAACTAAGAGAACTCCTATGGAAACATAAATCGAGAGTTCAATGGTTAAGAGAAGGGGAGCGCAACACCAAATTTTTTCACGGGGCCATGATACAACACCGTCAACAGTATATGATCTTGTCCTTGAAGGACTCAGAAGGCAACAGGAGAACAGAACGCGAGGAAATGGAAAATATGATGGTGGAGCACTTTCAGTCTTTTCTAACGGAACCAGACCAAAAATGAGAGGAATAAATTCAACACATTACCCACCATATCCCTCGCATGATCAACATAGATCAAAACATGGCCCTGATGAGAGCCATTTCTATGGAATAAGTGGAGGAAGTAGTTAAAGGAATGGCCAAAAACAAGGCACTAGGTCTGGATGGATTTACAGTGGAATTATTCTAGAGTACTTGACACTTTCTAGGGTAGGAAATATGGGATATTGTGGAGGAGTCAAGATGCATACAACAAGTAAAACACAGTCTTAACTCTACTTTTCTCGCTTTAATTCCTAAAAATTCGCAGTCAGAGGAGGCACAAGGCTTCCGACCGATTTATTTTTGCTATATTGTATAAAAAATAATCTCCACAGTCATGGTTAAAATGCTCAAGCCTCTCCTCTCTTCCCTCATATCCCATGAACAAATAGGCTTTTTTCTAAGTAGACAGATCATGGATGGCATTTTTACCTCTCAAGAAGTCATTCGTCCCTCAAAAACCTCAAAGCCAAAGGTATTCTCATCAAGTTAGATTTATCTAAGGCTTATGATAGGTTGAGTTGGAACTACCTTGCCAGTGTGCTTAGCGCCTATGGGTTCAACCCAAGATGGATAGATTGGGTCTCCTCCCTCATTTCCACCCCTATTTTCTCCATACTTCTAAACAACTCCCCCACCTGCACCTTCAACTCGTCCAGAGGTCTTAGGCAAGGGGAACCTCTGTACCCTTTTATTTTATCCTGATTGCAAAAGCCCTTGGAATATATGTCAAGCACACGGTGATCTCTGGCTCCCTGAAAGGCCTTAGTCTCCGGGGGGTTGATCTCCCACTCACACACCAATAGTTCGTCGATGATATCGTGCTCTCAAGTTACCCTCAAGGAGGTCAAGGCTATTAAGAAAGTCCTACATGAATTCATGTAAGCCTCTGGAACCATGATCAATTTTGACCAATATAAGCTTTACTTCTTCAATATAGTTGTGGCTACCTAATCCTTCCTGGCTAGAACCTTGGGATTTAAAATTTTTGGGTATGTGTTATATTATTTCCACTATTAGTCGCACGCGCGGGGGGGGTGATAGTGCCCCCTGTACATTGTGTCAGGCGCAGAAGAGGGGTGGCAGTGCCCCTAGAAAAATTTTTTGGACCCCATTTTTTGGTGGGAAGACCTGCCCATGGTTTTGTGCATGGATTTGCACATGGTTTTGGGGCATGCCGGTTTTTTGGCCCCTGGTATTTTGTAGATTTGATAAAGGGAAATATGGTTATATTATAATCAAGGGTTAATGGATTGGGGTTTATGAATGCTTTGACATGTACATATATGTGTTGTAACACTAAAAGGAATATAATTAAAAATCAAGCTGGTAGTCTCGATTTTGGATCCAGGGGAAAATCTCTGTGTATATTTATTTTATGTTTTATGCTATCGCTATTGTTTATTTTCTGTTTTTAAGATTCGTTTGCAAATAATTTATGTATAAGGTTAAAACCTACATTTGGAATCGGAGTTGTTTCGGCTTCAAGGGGATGCCTTTGCTATTGAGGGGTTATTTTCTCGGGCCTATGGTAGAGCCTGTTAAGTGGGAGATCTGCGGGATTGATTCTTACGATGAAAGAATATGGTGAGGAGTGGAAAGATAGAGATAGAGAAATTTTATGGTCAGAGTTTTGAGTTGTGGAAGCTTAAGATGGAGGATTTTCTGGTGGATAAAGATCAGTGGATCACAGTAGATCTGGGTACTAAACCAATGACAATGTCAGATGAAGACTAGAAGAAGTTGGATCAAAAGGCAAAGAGAAAAATACGTTTGTTTGTCTCAGATTTAGTATTGTTGAATGTATCTAGGGA
Organism: Pinus albicaulis; assembly: GCA_034641835.2. Taxonomy (NCBI): domain Eukaryota; kingdom Viridiplantae; phylum Streptophyta; class Pinopsida; order Pinales; family Pinaceae; genus Pinus; species Pinus albicaulis. The sequence continues at coordinate 912,419,043 of CM076579.1, read as the reverse complement.
AGCTACGATGAAGAATTTGTGGGACAAGCTAGGGACTTTGTACCAATCGAAGTCTCTGGTGAATAAATTGTTGCTGAGGAAAAAGTTGTATAACCTGAGGATGAAGGATGAAGACTCTGTGACAGAGCATCTGAAGGCCTTCAATACTGTGGTAAGTCAGCTGTTATTTGTTGATTTAAAAATCTCAGATGAAGACAAGTGCATCAGTTTGTTGTGTTCTCTACCAGATTCGTGGGACAGACTTGTTATTGCAATAGGTAGCAATAAAACTACCTTGAATTTTGATGACATTGTCTCAACCTTGTTGTCAGAGGAAATGAGACGGAGAAATATGGAGGGAAAAAATGGAGAGGCCTTATCTGTATGAGGAAGGTCCCAGAATAGAAAAAATAATAAGGTTTCGAGTGGGAGATCTAAATCTAGAGGGAGATTTAAATCTCCAGGAAAGTTTGTAAAGGTGTGCTGGAAAAGAAGAAAGGAAGGGCAATACAAAAATGAATGCAGATCTAAATCTCATGAGAAAGGAAAGGGATATGATGATGCTCCTTCTGCAGAGGAAAAAACCACCTCGGATGAAGGTGGGGATTTGTATTTGGCTTCTTCTTCAAATACACATGTATATCATGAGGCATGATTGATTGAATGAGGTGTATCCTTTCACTTCAATCCCCATAGGGAGTGGTTCTACGAGTATTAGAAGTATGATGGTGGTGATGTCTTCTTAGGGGATGATAAGAAGTCCAAAATCTTCGGACATGGAAAATTCAAGCTGACGCTGCAAGGTGGAAAGATTAGAACACTTCTTGGTGTTCTTCATATTCCTGCATTGGCCAAAAATCTGATTTCTTAAGCAATATGGATGATGCAGGTGTAAAAACAGTGTTCGAGAAAGATACTTGCAAGATGGTTCGGGGAGCACTGGTATTAATGCGGGGAGTTTGGATTGGAACTCTGTAAAATCTTCAGGGTATCACTGTTATTGATGGGTGCAACAGTTCTGTGGTTCCTGAAAGTGGAGCGGAAAGCCTAGTGGTCTCTGGAGAAAATACCATGCAATGGCATCAAAGGCTTGTAAATATTGGAGAGAAGGGCCTTCAGATACTGCATGGAAATGGTATGGTAGAAGGTATGTCTAATTTCTCTATGGATTTCGATTTCTGTGAACATTGTGTATATGGGAAGTGGAATCGGGTGAGTTTTCCTTATGGTGCTAAGAGGGCGAATAAGATATTAGAGCTTGTGCACAATGTTGTGTTTGGACCTGTGTCGGTTCCATCATTGGGAAAATTTGTGTTCTATGTCTAATTCATAGATGACTTATCAAGGAATACATGGATATATTTCTTAAGGAATAAATCTGAAGTCTTTGACAGAATTAAAGAATTTAAGGCTTTGGTGGAAAACAGATAGAGAAGAAGATAAAGGTGCTGAGGACAGATAATGGTGGAGAGTTTTGCAATAAGGAATTTGAATAATTCTATAAGAAGTGCGGTATAGCACGACAAAAGACTAATCCATACATACCTCAGAAAAACGGAGTTACAGAAAGAATGAACAAAATGCTGATGGAAAACGCAAGAAGCATGCTCAGTGGTATCATGTTAGGACAAGAATTCTGGGCAGAAGCAGTGGAGACTGCATGCTACCTGGTTAACAGATCACCTTCATTAGCGTTGGAGGATAAGACTCCACATGAGGTGTGGATTGGGAAGAAACCCTCTCTTTCACATCTGAGGTTATTTGGATGTGATGCATATGTACATGTTCCAAAGGAGAAACGGACCAAGTTGGATAATAAATCTGAAAGGTGCATCTTTATTGGGTATAAGGATGGTTTAAAAGGTTACAAGCTTTGTAACCCAAAAACAAGGAAGGTTGTGTACAACCGAGATGTGGTGTTTAGAGAGGTGAAATATGTTGTTAAACATGAAGTCCTACCAAAGGAACCTGAGAAGATAGAGTTTGAGCTAAAGGACGATGAATCAGACTCTACAACAGAAGAAGATTCAGAAGAGGAAGAGCCACAAGCTCTAGCTGTGAGAAGATGAGTTCGGGAAAGAAGGAAACCAGAAAGGTATATTCCATCTGCTTTATGTTCAAATTTTTCTTTAACTAGAACTGATGATGATCCCAGAACTATCAGGGAGGTAGTGGATTCAGAGGATGGAAAACTTTGGAAGGAGGCCATGGTTGATGAAATGGAATCCTTGCACAAAAATATGGGATCTGGTGGAGTTGCTGGCTGGAAGGAATCCCATCAGGAGAAAATTGGTGTTGAAGAAGAAGATGAATGTAGAAGGCAAGGTGGAGAAATACAAAGCTCGATTGGTATCAAAAGGTTATTCCCAGGTTCCGGGAATTGATTTTGGTGATATTTTTTCTCCTGTTGCCAAGGTTACTTCTATTAGATTACTTTTATATATTGTTGTTGCATTTGATTTTGAGTTAGAACAGATGGATGTGAAGACATCATTTCTTCACGGGGATCTAGAAGAGGAGATCTACATGAAGCAACCTGAAGGCTTTATGGTGAAGGGTAATAAATAACTAGTATACAGGTTAAAAAAGTCTATGTATGGGCTAAAACAGTCACCAAGGATGTTGTATCAAAAATTTGATACATATATACGGGGACTTGGCTTCAACAGACGCAAAGGGATCACTGTGTTTATTTTAAATTAATTATTACCGTGTTATTTATTTGGTCTTGTATGTGGATGATATGTTCCTGATTGGAAATGACAAAGAAATTATCCAAGATTTGAAGACACAATTGTTCTCCAAATTCAACATGAAGGATCTTGGTGTTACAAACTATATTTTGGGCATGGAAATTAAGAGAGATCGGGCAAAGAGGAAGCTCTGGTTAAACTAGAGGAAGTATGTCGACACAATATTGTAGAGGTTCAATATGTAGGATAGTAACCCGGTGAAGGTTCCTATTCCTATAGGTGCAAAGCTATCTGTTGAACAGTGTCCCAAGACACAAGAAGAGGAGGATATGTCCCGTGTTCCATATGCAAGTGCAGTGGGTAGCCTGATGTATGCAATGGTCTGTACTAGACTAGACATTGCACATGTAGTAGGAGTATTGAGCAGGTTTATGTCAAAACCAAGGATGGAGCATTAGATAACAGTGAAGCGAGTTTTCAAATATTTGTGTGGCACTAGTGATTATGGTTTGTGCTACCATGGAAGACCAAGATTAGATAGAGTATTATACATCCATGGTTTTGCTGATGCAGACTGGGCTAGAGATCTGGACCAAAGAAGATCTAAAAGTTGGTATGTGTTTAGCCTATTTGGAGGTGCAGTCAGTTGGATGAGTAAAAGACAGTCTGTAGTGGATTTTTCAAATAGAGAGGCAGAATACATGGCAGCCACTCTTGTAAGAAATGAAGCAGTTTGGTTGCAGAGATTTTGATCAAGTATGGGGTTGGTGTAGCGAGCTATAAGGATAGACTGTGATAGCCAAAGTGAAATTTTCTTGGCTAAGAACCCTACCTATCATTCAAAGACAAAGCACATTGATGTTCAATATCACTTTGTGAGAGATATGGTTGAGGATAAAATAGTGTTGCTAGTAAAGGTGGAAACTTTGAAGAATGTTGCAGATGCATTGACGAAGTATGTGAGCACTCAGAATTTCTCTTGGTGTAGAGAAACAATGGGTGTGGCAGAGCTGGACTAATGACTAAGCTCTCTTTTGGTCCCCTCGGGAAAGAAAAAAACAAGTGTTGGGTATGTGTTGTATTCTTTCCACGATTATTCACACACATGGGGGGGTGGCAGGCACCCTTGTTCGGGGTCTCAGGTAGCGCCTCGGGAAATTTTTTTTGGACCCTATTTTTTGGTGGGTGGACCTGCCCATGGTTTTGTGCATGGGTTTGCACATGGTTTTAGGGCATGATGGTTTTCAGCCCCTAATATTTTGTAGATCCGATCAAGGAAAATACTGTTATGTTCTAATCTAGGGTTAATGGATTGGGGTTTATGAATGCTTTGGCATATATATATATGTGTTGTAACACTAAAATGAATATAATAAAAAATAAAGCTGGTAGTCCTAATTTGGGATCCAGGGGAAAATCTATGTGTATATCTGTTTTATGTTTTATGCTCTCGCTATTGTGTATTTTCTATTTTTAAGATTCGTTTGCAGATAATTTCTATACAGGGTTAAAACCTACACAAATTGATACCTTTCATAATAAATACTTACGAGTCCCCTTGGTTCTCAACTCTCTTCATATTTCCCGCGGGAAAGAACTCATAGACATAATCCAGACAGGACTCCACCCTTGGGTGTTTAGGGACTTGAACATTGTAGGAAGAGTCGTTCTTCTTAAAGAAGTACTCCAATCTATGTCGATTTACTAGTTATCTGGCCTGACAACACCGAAGGTTGCGTGCTCAACTATGGTGGATGCATTCAAAAAATTCTTATGGAAAGGAGCTCAAGAAGCTAAGAAATGGACCTTGGTATCTCTGGAAGAAGTGAAAGAAAAAAATGGTGAGGGGACTCGGTCTCAGGGAATCTTAGATTGTGAACCAAGTACTTGAAGCGAAAATCTGGTGGAGATGGATGCAGGGAGGTCAAGTCATATGGAAGAAGATATTGAACCAAAAATATCGGATGCCAAAAATTCCAAAAGGTATTTTAAGAACCCCCAGCTCCCCAAATGGATCATCAATCTGGAATTTGGCATCGATAAACAAAGACATGATAAGGCCACATACATTCTAGGAGTTATGGGACAGAAATGTGGCTCTTTTCTAGGAGGAATCCTGGCAGAAAAGAGAGAAATTGTTCAATCGAGCTTACCTTGGAGAGGTCTTCCTATACAAAACTAGTAGACACAACCTGATGGTGAACCAATATTGGAGACAGGAAGGAGGTGATGGATGGAGAACCTATAAAACCAAAGAATATTGGCCAAACCCCCCTAGATACAGGAAAATGGAGGATGCTAGAAGAAGAAATCCAATCAATAAATTTAGATGTCTCTGAAGGGTGGGATATATTGAGATGGGGATACACACCTAGAGGAATGTTAACAATCAAGGAAGCCTACAGAATCTCCACGGAGGAACCCCTTCTCCAAGTAAACCCCTTATGGCACAAAATCTAGTCTTGCCAGGATTGGCCAAAAGTAACATATTTCCTCTGGCTAGTATGTAGATGGCGGATTCTGACATGGGATTAGTTGAGGAAATGATGATTCTTGGGACACAATAGATGTAGCTTGTGTGAGGAGATAGAAGAATATGGTGAAGATATGTTAAACATATTCTCCTACACGGAAGCCCTTTGGGAACACTTGGAAAATTTATTCAGGTGCATTGACAGAAATTGAACTAACATCTTGACAACCCTAGAAAGTTGGAGAACATGGATTTGTAGGAACTCAGTGATTAACTGATCCTGGACACTCAGCTTTGGAATCCTTATTTGGGGTATCTAGAAGGAACGTTATCATATAATTTTAAAAAACCTTCAGACGCCAAGCAGAGGAATATGGAAAGGAATAATTTAAAACATCAGGGAAACAATCATGTCAGAAAAATGGTACCTAGAAGACTTGCCATTGGATCCGGAAGAAGCCAAAATTCTAGCTGCCATGAACCTTAGGCCACAGATGTTGGCCCTTGTTGCTTGGAAGCTAAGACCCCCAAGATAAGTGTCACCGGTGCAATACCAAGTACCTCCTCCAACATTTATCAAATTAAACTTTGATGGGGCCTCCAAGGGTTGGGAGGCATATTTAGAGTTAATATAGGGAAAACTATATATGTCTATGCAGTAGATTATGGCCATGCCAGCAACAATGAGGTTGAGTTTCATGTAGTAAAGCAAGGTCTCATCGTTGCAGTATGTTACGGGTATAAGAAATTAGTCATGGAAGGATACTTTGCACTGGTAATAAACACCCTTAAATGCCTCAACCAAGGGGCCACCTGGGAGAAACTAATAAAGAGCTGGAGGATGGTGAGTCTGGTTCAGGAGGTGGCTACCCTTATCCACAATTTTGATTACATCATTCCCCAACATATTCTGTGCAGTGACAACAAAGTTGTAGACTTTCTAGCCAATTGGGGATGCAACCGTAAGGGAGTCACCCTGGATATTGCATGGGACACTCCAAATCCAGATGATTTTGGCCCTTTGATTAGTATCTTGGCTCAAGAACAGAAGGAATCCAACCATCAAGGTGATGGGGAATGGGTAGGAACCTGATCGGGGTGCGGATTGGGCACCGATCCCCAAGCTGGATCATGATCAAGGTTTTAAGAGAAGATCTTCATGGTAGGCATGCTAGCCTGGCTAGAATTAAGGGTCGAGGCAGGGATGGCGGCGGAGTCTGCGTGCGAAGGACATGTTGCATCATTTGAGGGAGGAACAACATAGTAAATTCAAGTAAATTAGGGAGGAAACACAATAGGGAATTCATTCTGTGGGTTTTGTTTACTGTATGCATAGCTTGGAGGGTGGAGGAAAAGAAGAGCGAGGAAGCTTGGAGCAACATTCTATGCCTCAACCTCCAATGACGACGCTCTGCAGCTCACAGGTATGTTGTATCGACCCACGTATTCCCCTGTATCAAGAATATGGATTTTGTTAGGCTATGTTGGTTTAAGGTTATGCATTGGGTGACTGTGTTGAGATCAGTCATGGTTTCGCCACATGCATGAGTGCCTGGGGAAGTCTAAGGGTTTTCTTTTGGGATGAGACAGTCAATCTCAATTATGTTTGGAATCATGCTGTGTAAAATGGGGGAAAGGGAGGCAAGTAGAGGGATAGGGTGCAAGGATAACCTGGGTAATACTAAGTTGGCCACCCGACTCACAAGGAGGCGACACCATCCCAACCAGCATGAAGCCAAAATATTGAATGACAAAATTAAAACCAGGTGTCGGGCCCATAGGAATCATGGGAAAAACAAAAACACCCCCACTGGTCTTCATCCAAGGAGACCTTATCTTGCATATTGGGGTAAGGGAGTTAATTTGCAGTCGGACACTAACACTGACAATCGAGTTTACTATTTTCTTGAGCGCCATACTGAAATTTTGATGTCCTTGCATATGATTACCAATTCCATTGCAGTGAAAGATTCAGAAAGAGAGTATATGCATATAATTGGAGGGGATTGGGTGTGAAACGCAACTACTACACTTATCCTTGCAGAGAAGAGTACACTAATGACCCGGGCAAAGACAGTGAAGGAGGAAGTAGGGGTGGCAAACAGAAGGAAAACTTAGAAAAGAGGAGCACAGAAGGAAAAGGGGGAGCCATCCTCTTAGGGACCAAGAATGTTTGGCCGCAAACCACAAGAAAATCATATCATTGATGCAACGCTCACATACATTCAGGAAATTCTGATTGATGTTCGAAAGGTAATTGCAAAATGGGAAGAGATACTCACGCGCCAGACTGAAGAAGAAGAGGTAATTATGGAGGGGGAACTAATTGTGCCTGATCCGGGAAACACCAAAGGAAGAGTCTCTCAGTACTAGAAAAATGTCTAGTTGTATTGGAGAATGAAGCATTTGGTGGAGAAATCCATCATGCATACCACAGAGTTCATGCAGGTTGATCTGACAATGCAGGAAATCCAAAAATATTTCCAACTTCTGCAGTTCCAAGTCTAGCAACATAACACCTGTTTGGGTAGAATTGAAAATATCCTGAAGCATCCCCAACAAACTGAAATTCCCACGTCAAGTGCTAAGGATCCGGTGGCCATCGAGTCCTCTGAGGGCTAAGTTGTTTATGGTATTGTCTGTTCTTTTCATGTCTTTGTTTTTACATGTTTATGTCTAGTTTGTTGAAGTATGTTGAAGGAAATAACCATAGTAAGTTGAACTTTGTTAATGTTATAGATAATTCGGAATATAAAGGTGAGTTTTATAGATTGAAGGTATTCTGGTTTTGGATGGAATACAATGATTTTCGGTGGCCAACATACCTGGTTTCCCGCCAGGGCAGGTTGAGGCCACAAAAGAGAACACTTAATGTAATCTTCCCTTTTTTGAAAAATGAACGAAAAAGATATGTATTGCTCAACTTACCAAAAAAATAAAATTATTTCATCATTAAAGTTATTAATAATATTTATCATCTCAACCAACTGAGGTAGGTATTTAAGAAAATTTAAAATTAAAATGACTAGATTATTCTTAGACATATTTAGCATATTTAAAATGATTATATTAATATTATATTTATTTACATATTATTGATAAAATTAATCATATGTTCGATAGATTTTCCCTAGAGCGCATGATTGAAACCAACCTAGATCCATCTTAACTCTGGATCTATCAAGTGCCGAGAGGTATCAAATCTCTCGAGGTGCAAACCTTTCCTAAATCTTTGCACTCAAAAAATAGGTTTGCACCTCAAGAGATTTGATCCCTCTCAACGCTTGATAGATCCGGAGTTAAGATGAATCTAGGCTGGTTCAAAATACATTTTTGAATACATAAACAGATTCAACATCCTCAAAAACTTGTAAGGCACTTGATCTTTGCAAATTAAATGACTTAAACTTATGATTTTTTAAAATTAGTACACAATTTTAAATAAAAATTGGCTAGAAAAAAATGATATATATATATATATATAATGGAGATTAATCCCTACCATCCACCTCTTAATTATTGATAATTAAATTAAAATTGTGGAAACCCTATTTATACTTGCATATATATATATATATGCAAGTATAAATAGGGTTTCCACAATTTTAATTTAATTATCAATAATTAAGAGGTGGATGGTAGGGATTAATCTCCATAAAATATTCTGGAATATTTTTAATAGTATACCCAAATCAAAGGCTGAGCTTTATTTATTAAGTAGTTATATATTTTTTGTCTTTTTAATAAAAAACATTAATTAAAAAAATGTCATATGAACAAATGTCATATAAAATGGGTTATGATTTTTTTGGCATGTGGTATTGATAAGCCATGGAATTGTGACAAAGTCTATTTACAAATTAAGAATCTTTATGACAAAATGGAAGTGAACCTTCAAAATTAAAAATCTTGTTACATGTTTTTTTAAATTTATTTATATTTAACTTATATATTAATCTTTTTATTATTAATAATAATCATTATTATTTTAAATAAAATTTATTTTTTATAATAATTTAATATTATATAATAAAATAAATATTTTTATGTTTATTATGAATTAATATTTGTAAATATTTACTCACTAATATTAAAATCTACAATCTTATAAAAACAAAAACTCTTTTCACTAAAAGCTATAAATATTTACAACCGTAAAGTTATAGGAGAATGACAAACCTCATAAGCACGAGGGTTCAAGAAGAAATAACCTAAAATACAAAGTAAGAGGGTTTTTAAAGTGTATTTGCATATCAATGTTGATGTTATATTCATGTCTTAGATTGAACTTGTGTTATAGGTTGATTTATCCTCGCTAGACCGCGCACTCCGCTCCTTGAGTTGCAGAGTATTTTGACCAAAAATGGACCAAGTTGGGCCATGCCCAACAGGCCCCCAACACTCACATTTGACTCATCCCAAGTCACTCAGTTGGTGCGCCTCGAACCTTCTCCACGATGCTAGTGTAGGATGTAATCAAAGGATGAATCAATTCTACAAACAAATTCTCTTCTTGGCGCACCTCCTCTAACAGCTTTGCTGATGTTGGCTTGACAACCTTCTGAAGCACATCTTTCTATTTCTTGCGCATCTCTTTCAGCTTCGAAATAATTGTCTGGGATAGTTGAATATCTTCATCGTTTCATGATTGAGTTATTTTTGTAATCAACTATTATTTTCTTCGCAGCTCCTCAATCTGGCTCTGTAGAGGTTTCCCTTCTATAATCCGAGTGGCTCCGTAAATACTCCTATAGCCCGAATGCCCGTGCCGCTCAACATTACAGTATTGTTGAGGATTTGGCTAAGGCGCTGTCTGCTATGTCTATGTTGGAGGTACTTCAGAGTTGTCCGTCGCAACGAAAGGATTTGCTATCCTCTACCAAAGGAGTTGACCCTGCTGATTCGAGCCTTATCACTTTTTATGTGGAAAATTTCCTCCCACGTCTCCCTCACCAACTTTCTTTGATTATCCAAGTTGGGCTTAATGGTAAGAATATCAATCGAGTAGTCGTGGACGAAGGTGCATCTACTTGCATAATGTCCATTGCATGTTGGAAAGCCACTGGCTCTCTAGCCCTTAACCAGTCTCCAAATGCTTTAGAAGCCTCCGATGGAAGGGAATCTCGCCCTCTTGGCGTTCTCACCAGCTCACCTATAAAGCTGGAAGGAAAAATGGTTAATGTCGAGGTTGAAGTCGTTGACGCAAAACTCAACTATAATATCCTCTTCGGTCATAGTTGGACTCATGCCATGCTATGTGTATTGTCCACTCTCTTTCATGTTCTTCATTTTCCGCACGAAGGAAATATCATTACTATCAATCAGTTATCCTTTTTCACTTCCACCTCTTCTGGGAGAAACATTCCATATGTAGACTGAATTATTATGCCTTATGAAAGTGTGGGGCCAGGAATGTTCAAAGATCCTTCCCTCATGCATATTTTTTTCTCTTCCTTCGCCCAACACCGCTCAGGTCAATATGATCTCCACATCTTTTGATCGATGGATCATCCCTTCTCCTGAGCAGGCTGATTCATTTGGTGACGTGATGTCATTAAGACCGATATAAATTGATTATTTTGAAGTTATATCGGCTTTGGATCCTCCTCCTCTAATCACACTCCTTCGATTATGTCTCTCAACATGTATTCTCAATCCCCTTGGCTCTGTGCTTCAAATTCTCCCGACCCTTTGAACGAGACATTTCCAACTGATGAAGCCATCGTAGAAACCATGTCTCTCAAGGATCCTCCCTGGGATGATAGTCATCATCGTTCCTCCTTTTTACCTAGCCTTGGGTCAATGTCTACTTCCCTTGCGAATTTTGCTTCCCAAGCTCCTTCCCATCCAATTCAAATGCCTATCTTGATACATGAAGTTTTTTCAGAAGGCAACATGGGGAATATTACTCAGAATATGCCTATTGACATCTTCGTTAAACTAGGGGTTGTCGAGAACATCCACATTGGGGTGAAATATTTTCCTGATGAGATCAATGTCTATACTAGTCTCTTCCGAGAATTTCGAGACACTTTTGCTTGGTCCTACGAGGAAATGCCCAGAATTTATCTGAGTATAGTTGTGCACGAGATTCCTACTTACCCTGATGTGAAACTTGTTCGCCAATGCCTTCATCTCGTGCACCCTAGAAAGGTCGTTGTCATAAAGGGAGCAGTTGAAAAACTTCTCAAAGCAGGCTTCATTTATCTGATCCCATTGACAGATTGGCTCTCTAACATTCTCCCTATGGATAAAAAGTAGGGCACTATTCAAGTTCTTGTGGATTACCGCGATATCAATCATGCTTGTCCCATGGATAACTATCCCACTCCCTTTATCATCCAGATCATTAACGAATGCGCTGGGAGTGATATTTTTTCCCTTATGGATGGATTCTCTAGTTACAACCAGATTAATATACTATCGGATGGTCAACATAAAACCGCCTTCATCTATTCATGGGGCACTTTCGCATACAAGAAGCTTCCTTTTGGTCTTAAGAATGATGGTGCCACATTCCAATGCGCAATGTCGTATGTTTTTTCATGATATTAAGCACATTTTTCAACCTTACCTAGATGACCTTCTAGCTCATTCCGCTAAGCATAAGGACCACTCGGAACACCTCCATCAAAATTTTCTTCGCTGTAAGTGCTACAAAATTCAGCTTAATCTGCACCTCTAAAGATGAGATTTGTCTTGATCCTCTTAAGGTTTAAGCTATCATCAATCTACACCTCCCCTTCCTCTTTACACCAGTTGCAAAGTTTGCAAGGGAAAACTAATTTATTACGTCGTTTTATACTGAACTATGCTGAAGTAGCCAGAGGTTTCATGCGATTTCTTAAGCAAGGCGTCCCATTCCTATGGGATGAGATTGCCCAAAAATATTTCAATGCACTGAAGAATTTGCTTATCAATGCTCCTATTTTGCGTCCCCCAAATTATCATCGCGACTATTCACTCTATCTAGTTGCCATTTTTAGCATGATTTCCATGGTTCCAGTACAAGACGATGACGATGGCGATGAGCATGTCATTTATTATCTTAGCCAAAATATTCTCAACATTGAAACACGCTATGCTCGTGTCGAGAAGTTAGCGTTGGAATTTGTTCAAGCCATCCAACGTTTTCGCCATTATATTTTACTACGCACTACAACTGTGATTTTTTATTGCAACCCCATGACTTATATTTTAACTCGAAAATTTCTTGGGGGGGGGGGGGGAATAATCCAAGTGGATAGTTATCCTCCAAGAGTTCGATTTGGAGTTCACCACCGCAAAATAGAAGAAGTAATTGGTATTTGCTGAATTGATCTGCTCTTTACCCTCTGCCTCTTCTCCCTTTGGTTCTGAGGAACGCATTCCAGATGACACTCTTTTTCTAATTAGCACCCTAGATCCATGGTACAGTGATATCATCATTTATCTCCATACTTCTACTTTCTGGTCCGAGTTGACGAAAGATGCTCGTCGACATATCCATCATCATTCGCAACCTTATCGCATAGTCAGAGATACCTTATACCGCATTAGAGCTGATTCCATCCTCCGTCAGTGTTTGACCCTCCACGAAGATGAAAAAGTCCTTAATGACTACCATTCTAGCATATGTGGCAGTCACATGTCTAGGTATGCTACCGCTCAAAAAATACTTTGTGCTGGATATTTATGCCCTACCATTTTTAAAGATTGTATCTTCACTATCCGTAAATTTCACGAGTGCCAAATCTATCAGCGCAAGATGCGTGTGACACCCACTAATCTCCATCCCGTCATTAACATTGGTCCTTTTGCGAAGTGGGGTATCGATTTTATGACATGTAACCCTCGCTCGGCTGGGGGGAATGGTTATATTGTCATAGCTGTGGACTACTTCACTAAAAGGGCCGAAGCAATGCCTACACTCACATTTGATGGTAAGACGGCTGCCCAATTTTTTTTCAATCATGTGATTACCAGGTTTGGAGTCCCTCAAGCCATTGTCACTAATCATGGCTCCCATTTTCACCATTATATAATGGCTGAGTTGACTACTAAGTTGGGTCTGCGTCACGACTACTCAATGTCGTACTACCCCTAGGCTAATGGCCAGGTTGAAGCAGTGAAATTTTTATTTGTCACCATGCTTCAACATAATATTGGGATGCACAAGTCCAATTGGAATATCATGTTGTTTTCAGCTCTCTGGGCTTACCGAACCTCGATGAAGGATGCAACCGGATTCACACCATTTCAGCTTGTTTATGGTCTGGAAGCTACCCTTCTGATTGAATGTGAAACTCCTTCCCTCAAGATAAATATCGAATTTCTGTCAAATACTTCACCAAAGGAAGAACATATTATATATTTGGAGAGGCTTGATGAAACTCGTCACTTCGTTGCTCTAGTCATAGAAGCACAGAAAAAGCGGGTCAAAGCCCACTTTGACCACACAGATTCCCATGGTACCTTCGTAGAAGGAGACTTAATCCTCTTGTATGACCAAGCTCATGATAAGATGGGGGAGGGTAAATTCGAACCCATGTGGCATGGGCCCTACATCCTCAAGCGTATTTTTTAGAATCTAGGGCCTATGAGCTTATTAACTATGAAGGCTATCCCTTGGATCAGCCCTGAAATGGGATGTATCTCAAAAAATATTATGCATGATTTTCTCGTGCATTTTCTTTTGTACATAAGTATGTTTTTCATTTTTTACATCTCTGACTTGGTGTGCCCTACGAGCAATTTTTCTGCTATGTCTTTTCTTACTATGCAGATGTCTGTCACTCCTTATGTTGGTTTCGCTGATGGTGCCTCCCACAGTACCCGGAACCTATTCTCCGTGGCTTGGGTAATTTATGATCCTAATGGTGAGTTAGTAGACCTTCAAGGAATTTGTCCAGGACGTGAAACTAACAATGTCGTTGAATACAGTGCAGTTATCGAACTTCATACTGAAGTTATTTCTATCGACATTCATGAATTAATTGTAAACCTAGAATCTCAGCTTGTTGTTCTCCAGTTCAATGGGCATTATTCGCTCAAAAACCCTCATATTTTAAGGATGTTGTTATCACTATAAAAAAATTTCCAAACTTGGAGAGTTTTCTTTGTTCCTAGTCATGATTTTAGATAGGTGTTAAGTCATTTTAAGTTTTTAGGGGTTAAGTGATAGCGTTAGAGTCTCATTTTCATTTACAAAATAAAGTCCAACAACCTTATTTCATACCTTGAGTGTCTCATACCATGTTTAGAAAATCAAGTTTTTAACCATTTGAAAACAGTTTGGATTTAGCCACAAAACCACATTTTCGTAGCGCATAAAGTGTAAAAAACCTATTTTGCGCTATGAAAACGCTGCTATTTTCATAGCACACTATGAGGCAAAAACCTTGTTTTTCTGTTTTTAGTATTCAACTTCCAGAGGGGTTCCTGAGCAACTGAAAACTCATTTTTGAAAATTTTAGGAGGTTTTTCTTCCTAACATATTGAACTACAAAAACCTCTTTCAGTTTCTTCAAATTAATTATGAGGTGGGAGAAATTGATGACTCAACTTGAGCTACGAAACTGCTGAAAGTCATTGAGAGAAAAACTCTGTTTTCAGGTTTTAGCAGTCTTTTTCAAGATCAGTTTCTGGCCACATGAAAACGTCTTTTGTAATTCTGAAGGAGGTTTCTCTTCATAAAATCTCCAGCTATAATAACCTATCTCACGTTTTTCACAAGTGTTACCAGTTGGGAGATACAAGGCTTTCTTTGAAGCCATAGTTTCAGAAATCAGAATTTTCCAGTTTTACACATGTTTTTCAAAGATAGTTTCTGGGCAGTAGGAGAGGTATTGAAAAAAACCAAGAGAGGTTTTTGTTCAAGACAGCATGGTTTCCAAAATTCTCCTTCAGTTTCTCAAAATAAATTTTGGATGAGGAGATAAAATCTTTGTCTCAACACCTATTTTTCAGGTAAAAACAGTGAGGTAAAATGACCAATTCATAAATGGAAAATGAGAATTAAATTTTGTGAAGGTTATGATTTTGGTTCATATAGCTAAGAGGCTAGATTTGTGAGAATGATGAATGTTTAATTAAGGGCTACTAACAGGAAGCTAAAGAGGCAGACTGAAGACCTAGAAATTAAATTGACAAAGTCTGAAAGTAAGCTACAACAGAGATAAAACAGAGCAACAAGTAACAAATCTTTAAAACAATTTTGTTATTCAGAAGGGAATTACTTTTTCAAGACATATCAAAACCAACTTCTTTTATTTTTTAAAGTCTATGGACATCATTGAAGAAATTCAAATATCTTTAAAACTTAGAATTTTGAAAAAACTGTGTAAAAAGGGCATCACGCTACGAAACTGCTGCAGGTGAGTTTTTGGGCAGTTTCATATATATTTTGGGAGTAAAAATAGTTGGTTTTCAAATTTTTTTGCTGCTGGTGGATGGAAAAGAGTCACAAATTAAAGCTCAGGTTTTAAAGCAAAAGAAAGAGGCTGTTAAATAGATGTTTTTCAATGATACAGATTTTGCGCTACGAAAACAACTGCTATTTTCATAGCACAATCACATCACATCTTTTTATACTTTGTCAAAGGTTTACTTCTATACAGGTGGAAGGGTAAGGTTACAAGGATATGATAGCATGTGTTACCTATCTGAAATAGTCAATATTGCCAGCAAAAATGTTCGAATATCATCAACGAACATAAAGGCTTAATTGCAAAAAACATATTCCCTGGTTTTTAGGGAAGTTAGGTCATGGAACAACAGGGTTCATAACAAGGCTGGAGGCATCACCAAATTCGACCTCATGAGGTTGTAGCTGTCAAAGGAAGCATTAAAGGTTTAGATAAGGTTGTTTTAGACATGATAAGGAGTTTCACTCCTATTTGTATTAGGACTCCTAAAGAGACAGTTAGTTGTCAGTTGTAATTAAGAGTCTATTTTAGGAGTAGAATAGGTGTCAATAATAGAAATTCGAATTCTCTTGATGATGGATCATAGAATCCAATATTGTAAAAGCTATATATGAAGCAAGAGGTCGAATTAGCAAGGGGTTGGAGACTTTTTGGCAAAAGTTGCTGCTTTATGTAATTGATTGTGATTAGTAATGCAGAGAGGTTTTCTTCTTGACAGACCTGAGATTCTCATGGGGTTTTAATGATTTATTGATCTACCTATTATGTTTAACTACTTGCAGTAGATCTCATTGCTATTACTCAGAATTCATAACCCTATGCTCTAACTTCCTTTAGTAATGAGGTGACTGTGTTTTTCTGTGTTTTATGAGTGAATTGCCTTTGAACCACTAACAATAGATTTCATTATTACTACTCAGAATTCATAACTCTATGCTCTGAATTACTTTAATAATGAAATGATTGTGTTGAGCTATGTTCTTGAGTGAATTTCCTTTGTTTAAGACCCCTATTTTCCTCAACTTTCATGTCAAGAAACCTTGCCACTGAGCCTACTGATTTTTTGACTCCATAAGCCCAATGATAGTATTAGCCTTCATCTTTTCAACCTGCAAATATAAAAAATCAATATTTAATCCATAGAGTTAGCCATCTATATATATCTTTATTCAATATCATTAACCCTTGAGAGAGCCCTCTCAGGCTGAGGGTAAGCCTCTGTTAAAAAATTGGTTTGAAATAGCTGCACTAATATTGACTTGATGAGTAGCCTATCAGGGTCCTATTTTGGTGATAACATTTTGGTGCATCTGACAGGAGACTGAAGATATACATCTCCCGAAAATTATGAAGCTGAACTCTTGAAGGTAGCAGGAGCTCAGAATCTGTTCGAGGCTGCAGAACTACCTTGGAGAATCCACACATAAAATAATCAAATTGGAAGGTGACTCCACTGCTAGAAGATCAGTTGCTAGATGAAGTTTCAAGATGAGTTCCATTGCAAGAAAAAATTCCAGGTATGCTCCTATGAATTGGTATCATATCCTTGGTTTTCCAAATCCTATGCCAAAGGTTGATTGGTTAGATGATCTTCCAATATTCAAAGATGAAAAGAAAGACAATGTTGCTCTTCATTTGGTTAGGTTTCATCTGCATGTACATAGTCTTAAGGTTCAGATCCCTGAAGACTGTCTTATGAAGATGTTTATGACCACTCTAGAAGGAAAAGAATGGTCTTGGTATAAAGATTTAGCAAATGTTTCATTATATTCTCTTGCTAATTTTCATGATAAATTCTATGAGATGTGTAAAGAGTGTCATCCCTCCTTATTGCTGGTCAAATATTTTTGTGAACATTCAGTGAGTTTTATTCAGTATTTGGAGGATTTTTATGATGATGATGAATTTATGGATGAAGAAATTTTTGAGGCTCTTCATAACAATACATTTCAACACCTAGAAGAAAGGATAACATCCCATGGAATGCATCATGGAAATCGGCAAGGGTATACTTATGAAAACCATGTTACATTCTCCAAGATTGATGTAAAGATGCAGCAAACTTGCCAGTATTTGGATCATAAAGAGTATGAAAATCATTGCAAACACCAAGGAGAAATACTGGAAGACAATTTTTATAACCCTCAGGCAGAGAAAAAGGTTGATTATTCATGCCATACTTTGCAGCATTCTACTTCAAAGAATGATTATAATAATGAGGAAAATTACATTGTCTGTGGGAATCATTCAGAAAGGCAGTTGGATAGCTTATCAAATAAATTTTGTGTGGCTAAAAATTAATTTTTAGAAATTACAGGATGTTATGAGGATCATCAAGCTGATCATGTTTTCTAGGATCCTATAGCTAAATACATGGAAGAGTTTTACTCTCCAGTGTTTCAGTTTTATTTTACTATGAAGATCAATTACAATTTCGGTGGCAGTGGTCATCACAATATCATAGTTGCTTTGAGTTCCAATGCAGTCAAAAAAATCAAATATCAGATAAAACAAATGACTGGTTACATTGGAAATTTCATATTGATTGAGCTGAATGAAGTTTGCAGTTGATAGGGTAAGTAGGAGTGTGTGAATAAGCTCAACATTGACTAAGCATCTTTTCAATAGGTACATATTTGTTTCTTATGCAATGATCACCAAGCTTGAGCCCGAGGTGAAGGCCATTAAATCTTGAGGAGAAGCTTGGAAAAAATTCAGAGTTTTATTCTAAAGGATGGATAGCAGCATTGGAGCTACCGGTTCTTAGTGTACCACAGGGGCACACTATCCCAAGTGGAGCCACTGTTATCACTATAAAAAATTTTCCAAACTTGGACAGTTTGCTTTGTTCCTAGTCATGGTTTTAGATAGGTGTTAAGTCATTTTAAGTTTTTAGGGGTTAAGTGATAGGGTTAGAGTCTCATTTTCATTTACAAAATAAATTCCAACAACCTTATTTCATATCTTGAGTGTCTCATACCATGTTTAGAAAGTCAAGTTTTTAACAATTTGAAAAAAAATTGGAATTAGCCACAAAACCACATTTTCGTAGCGCAGAAAGTGTAAAAAATTTGTTTTGCGCTACGAAAACGCTGCTATTTTCGTAGCACACTATGAGGCAAAAACCTTGTTTTTCTGTTTTTAGTAGTCAACTTCTAGAGGGGTTCCTGAGCAACTAAAAACTCATTTTTGAAAATTGAAAGAGGTTTCTCTTCCTAACATACTGAAATACAAAAAAATCTTTCATTTTCTTCAAATTAATTATGAGGTGGGAGAAATTGATGACTCAACTTGCGCTACGAAACTGCTGAAAGTCATTGAGAGAAAAACATTGTTTTCAGGTTTTAGCAGTCTTTTTCAAGATCACTTTCTGGCCATATTCAAACGTCTTTTATAATTCTGAAGGAGATTTAGCTTCATAAAATCTCCAGCTACAATAACCTATCTCAAATTTTTCACAAGTGTTACCAGTTGGGAGATACAAGGCTTTCTTTGAAGCCATATTTTCAGAAATCAGAATTTTCCAGTTTTACACATGTTGTTCAAAGACAGTTTCTGGGCAGTAGGAGAGGTGTTGAAAAAAACCAAGAGATACTTTTGTTCAAGACAAAAAGGTTTCCAAAAGCCTTCTTTAGTTTCTCAAAATACATTTTGGATGAGGAGATAAAAGCTTTGTCTCAACACCTATTTTTCAGGTAAAAACAGTGAGGTAATATGACCAATTCATAAATGGAAAATGAGGATTAAATTTTGTGAAGGTTATGATTTTGTTTCATATAGCTAAGAGGCTAGATTTTTGAGAATGATGAATGTTCAATTAAGGGCTACTAATAGGAAGCTAAAGAGGCAGACAGAAGACTTGGAAATTAAATTGACAATGTCTGAAAGTAAGCTACAACAAAGATAAAACATAGCAACAAGTAACAAATCTTTAAAACAGTTTTGTTATTGAGAAGGGAATTAATTTTTGAAGACACTTCAAAACCAACTTGTCTTATTTGTTAAATTCTATCAACATCATTGAAGAAATGAAAATATATTTAAAACTTAGAATTTTGAAAAAACTGTGTAAAAAGGGAATACACAGCAGTTTCATAGCGCGCTACGAAACTGCTGTAGGTGAGTTTTTGGGCAGTTTCATATATATTTTGGGAGTAAAAATAGTTGGTTTTCAAATTTTGTTACTGCTGGTGGATGGAAAAGAGTCACAAATGAAAGCTCAGGTTTTAAAGCAGAAGAAAGAGGCTGTTAAATATATGTTTTTCAATGATACAGATTCTGTGCTACAAAAACAACTGCTATTTTCGTAGCGCAACCACATCACATATTTTTTATTTTTTTCACATATGTGTTCTAATATTTACTCATGTACTGCAGATGTTGGACCAGAGAGACCTACGGGGATGTCCCCCATAGCACGGAGGGTCCCACGAGATTTTGAAGCAGCCCCTCATGGTGAGGCAAGCGAGGAGGAAGAAATCGCGTGCAACTTGGAGGGACTCACAAGTGGGATCCTAGACTATGTGAGATTTGAGGTTGTTCCTCGTGTTTATCAGAGGCACACTGTAGGAGTTTATAACCACATCCATCGACTACGGAGGCGGGTCGTACGGGTTGTGACGATCTATCATGAGCACCATGCAATATTTAGAATCCCAGGTTTCATTTCTGCATATTTTTGAGAAACAAGATGTCTCGAGATGTAACCAAAACACATATATTTTTAAATATGATGTACATGTGGATGTAAAATCTCGATATATATATATATATATGTATGTATGTATGTATGTATGTATGTATGTATGTATGTATGTATGTATGTATGTATATGTATATCGAGTGTTTACATGCACATGTACATCATATATATATATATATGGCTAACACTATGAATTAAGTATTGATTTTGTATATTTGAAGGTTGAAAAGATGAAGGATAATACTACCATTGGGCTTATGGAGTCAACAAATCAGTAGGCTCAGTGGCCAGGTTTCTTGACATGGAAGCTGAGGCAAATATGGGTCTTAAACAAAGGAAATTCACTCAAGAAAATAGGTCAACACAATCATTTCATTACTAAAGGAAGTCATAGCATAGAGTTATGAATTTTGAGTAATAGTAATGAAATCTATTACTAGTGGTTCAAAGGCAATTCACTCATAAAACACAGAAAATCATAGTCACCTCATTACTAAAGGAAGTCAGAGCATAGGGTTATGAATTCTGAGTAATAGCAATGAGATCTGCTACAAGTAGTTAAAAATAATAGGTAGATCAATAAAGCATTAAAACCCCATGAGAACCTCAGGTCTATCAAGAAGAAAACCTCTCTGCATTACTGATCACAGTCAATTACATAAAGCAACAGATTTTGCCAAAAAGTCTCCAACCCCTTGCTTCATATATAGCTTTTACAATATTGGATTCTATGATCCATCATCAAGAGAATTCGAATTTATATTATTGACACCTATTCTACTCCTAAAACAGACTCTTAATTACATTTGGCAACTAACTGTCTCTTTAGGAGTCCTAATACAAATAGGAGTGAAACTCCTTATCATGTCTAAAACAACCTTATCTAAACCTTTAATGCTTCCTTTGACAGCTACAACCTCAGGAGGTCGAATTTGGTGATGCCTCCAGCCTTGTTATGAGCCCTGTTGTTCCATGACCTAACTGCCCTAAAAACCAGGGAATATGTTTTCTGCAGTTAAGCCTTTATCTTCATTGATGATCTTCAAACATTTTTGCTATAAATATTGACTATTTCAGATAGGTAACATGTGATATCATCTCCTTGTAACCTTACCCTTCCACCTGTACAGAAGTAAACTTGGGTCCCCCTCTAAGTTTGGAAGGACTAGCTTCTTACTCTAAAGTGGTTTTGTGGTTACCTAGGCTAGTCTTCTTCATAGCCTTAGAGTACTGGTTTAGTGATAACATTATTGGCGTCGTTGTCGCGGAACGAAGGTGAAATATTCCCTGGGATTAACGAAAATTTTTATATCCGGTTGCTGATGGTGAACATTTGTTGGACACACAGGAAGGTTGTACCATTCACCTAGCAACTCCATTGTTCAAGATTCCAAGCTTCAAAATTCAGAGCGACTTCACTGCCAAAGAATCCAGATTTCAGAGCATTGATGCTGATCTAAGATGAAAGGGTATGTGGCAAACCCTTTATCTCATGAAATGTTACAAACTTTAAGGGACAAGTTAGCAGAATTTTAGATTGATGAGAATTTTTCAACATCAATATTTCTTTGTTTGAAATCTAGCCGACTCACACCTGAAAATAAAAATTGTTTTCTTGGATTAGTTGCTGAAAGATTAGAAAATGAAATTGAACTATTGGATGTTAAAATTCAATCATATGATTTCCAAGACCCTAAAAAGTATTTGGAAAGTCTTCCTCCTCCAAAAAGAGAGAAATTTTTTATACCATTTGAGGTGCAGATAGAAGAATAATATGGTTATGAGCCTGATATTGTAGGGTTGGAATCAATATTCAGCCTTGATGGAGAAATTGAGATAGGTCATGAATTTTATGATCCCATTGATTTCCATATGAAGGAGTTCTTCCCTGCAAAGTCCTAATTAATTTCCAGTACCTGGCATGTTTTCCATGATCTCATGGCTCTTTGTTGTAGACATCAGACTTACAATCAGTTTCTAGTGCCCTCACAAGCTTTGGTTCTTATTTTTGTTAAAAATAAGAGAAGGGACCCAAGTACTAGATCAGATTTTTTATTGGCTACATTGGATATTTTAAATTGATTTAAATCAAGTATTTGGTATTAGAATAGGTTATATGTACATAAATAAGCTCGTTGGATAAGCATTTCCTTTAGCATCTAGTTTACAGTTTGCAGTATGTGTGTTTTCAGTTTGTATAAGTGGTTTCATTTTAGAAATAAAGATCAATTTCCACCTGCTTGTGACTCATGCCCAATGGATAAGGCACTGATCAACGAGTTCCCAGAGGTTTGCGGCTCTAGACAACTCCTTCAGAGCTATATTCCCTAGTTGGAGATGATGTTAGCTCCTAAAATGTCATCGACGATCAAATGCATTTCATGCAAACATTTTTTATGTGTTGTCTCAGTGTTTCCCCTGCTCCACATAATCTCAACTTCTGTTCGAGAAGTTTCGCAAAAAGTGTCATCGATCCTTTCCCTCTTTCGGTTTGACACATGGCCTCGCTGAATATATTACACAGGAAGAAATGGATAAAATACATGGCTTCTGGTTGTCATCAGATAGTAAGCATATTTCATTCACACAGGTTGATGTTTCAAAAGTACCCCTTTATATGATCATGCATCAGGGTAAAGTCACTGTGGGCCAAGAGGCACAAGAATACCATGCGTATCCCTTTGCTGGTCATGTGAATGTGAAAGTGTTGCTTTGTGTTGTTCCAACAACTGGTGATGCCACAACTTGGATGGATTTTTCATGTGGACAAAGTGAAGATCACACAGACAAAGAATACTTGGCTAGGGTTATGTGGATGAATGATAATGTTCTAACTGGACAAGTTTTAAATAGGGAACATACCAAATTGAAGCTTCTTAAATTCGATGAAAAAACTGGGGTGCGGGAGATTCTTTTCATAGAAGAGAATGACACCTGGGTGAATTTGCATGATTTCTTTACTCCCTTGAATAAAGGGATGGCTTGTTTTGTGGGAGGCTTTATATGGTCCAGAGAGAGATCTGGATTCAGAAATTTGTATCTTTATGATAGTCATGGTCATTTCTTGGGCCCTATTACCTAGGGGGACTGGATGGTTGAACACATTGCTGGTGAAGATAAGAATGTTGGTATTTTCTATTTTATTGGAACAATGGATGGTCCATTAGAATCCCATTTGTATAGTACAAAACTTTTTCCTGATTTCAAGGCTCCATTTCAAAAACCTAAAATGTTGACTCAAGGAGAAGGAAGGCATTCATTGGTCTTGGATCATCAGATGTAAAGATCTGTAGATATTCATGATTCTCTCAACTCTTCACCAAGTGTCTTGCTTTGTTCATTAGAAGAAGTTAGGTTGTTTATGAATCTATATGAGCTTCCATTTCCAACACCTTGCATACAAATTTTATGAATTTCAACTCCAGAGATAGTTCAGATATCGGCAAGGGATGGTACTTCTTTATATGGAGCTATATACAGACCAGCCATTGAAAAATATGGCCCACCTCCTTACAAAAATTTGTTTAATCTATATGGGGGTCCTAATGTTCAGGCTATTTTCAACACATGGATGAACACAATTGACATGAGAGCGCAATATCTATGCAGAAAAGGCATTTTGTTTTGGAGGCTTGACAATAGAGGGAGTGCAAGGCGCAGACTAAAGTTTGAAGGTGCATTGAAGTACAATGTGGGCACATTGATGTTGAAGATCAAGAAACAGGTGTGGAATGGTTAGTTCAATAGGGCTTGGCAAACCCAGGTAGAATAGGTCTGTATGGATGGAGTTTTGTAGGTTAATTGGCATCTATGACCTTGGCACACTGCCTAGATACCTTCTGTTGTGTTGTTGTCGGTGCACCAGTGACAACATGGGATGTATATGAGACATTCTACACTGAAAAATATACGGGCTTGCCAGGAAGTAATCCTGCAGGTTATGAATATAGATCTATTATGCATCATGTGTCTAGAATTAAAGGTAAGTTTCTCCTTTTCCATGGGATGATTGATGAGAATGTGCACTTCAGACACACTACTAGGCTAGTAAATTCATTTATAACAACAAGAAAAGAGTATGAGCTATTGGTTTTCCCAGATGAAAGGCACATGCCACGGTGTCTTAGAGACCGCATTTATATGGAAGAATTAATTTGCAACTTCATTGAGATGAATTTATAAATAAAAAAATTATGCGTTGAATATTCGACAGAAGTGCCTGGATAATTTTATCATCAACTATGATGGCAAAGAGTTGATAAAAGTGGTGGGTCTGAATTCACTTGATATGGTGTTGTTTGATGCACCCTGTAGTAGCACTGGTATCATTTGGAAAGATGAAAATGTGAAAAGTAAATATATTATGGAGGATATAATGAAATGCTCTTTTCTTCAAAAGAAATTACTTCTTGCAGCGATTGACATGGTGGATGCATGTTCAAAATCAGGATATTGTGTATTACTCAGTTGAGTGGATCTGGGAAAGCTTGTGTTTAGTTGATCCAATGGAGGTTTGGTGGGAATTGGTCAAGCTTGTATCGTGTTTACTGAGATCATAGGAAAGAGGTACCTGGCGGGGCTGATTCGTTGGAGGAGGACATTATGCACATAATTGGTGAAGTCAGTTCAAGGGCTATCCGAGCATGGTAAGAGGGTGGATGATCAAAGGATGAAATCGATGATTCAAATCAATTTCATACCCCTTCTATGTTTCAAATTTTAGTGGAGGAAGGGTTTCTGAAAAAGGATTTTTTCACAAACAATCCAGGATCACGTGGCAGGCATAGGTTAATTCCACACCCCGCACCCCTCACAATACCACTCACCATTGAGACCCCCTCCAGAAATCTAGTTTTTGGTTTCACATGGAAACAAAATTGTCTCGGTGGCTATGCAGGAAAGTGGGTCCAATAAAAAATGAATATAGTTGCAGGTGTTGTTTCAACTGGCCATTACGAAGCTCATAAATGATGAAATATGTTCAGCCTCATCAACGAGATGTAACCCACCTTCTGGTAGTAGTAGTCTAGGCCTGTCATTATATGGTGCATCCTACTACAGTTGAACCATTACTGAAGCAGTTGGTGAATCAATTTGTACATGATCGAGCTCGTACTAAGGTCATTATTGTTGATTTAAATGTTGTAATGGAAATATGTTTATGAATGCCATTGTTGATGATTGTGGATTTACTTCGTGACCTATCCCTCTATAATAATATTCATGAAAAAGCAGTATCATCAGCATCTCGTTCGCTCATTGGCATCTTCAGAGAGATATGCCCATCATTATTGGATAAAAAAGATCATGGGTGGGGGACATATGTAAATTTTTTATCCCTAATCATTATTTATCCAAAACAAACAGATCCAACATTTCATGGCACAAAATCAATAGCTATAGGATATCGTGGAGCATGAGTTAGAGATATCAGGAAAGAGCTACTATATGGGAATCATTTGCTGGAGACAATTTTTAATAATTAACGTCGTCATGTTTTGCAAATTTATGGTGTAATTATTAACTGGCAGTTTCATAACATAACTCTCTCATGTAATAGACTTATAAATACAGTTTTGAAACAGTAAACAAGGGTTCTACCCTTTGAATAAAAATCCCTCTGTATTGTAGAAAGACTTGTTTATTTGTTTGAAAACTAATGTAGAAGCTATCTTTTTTACCTGAGATTCATCATGGTGTTGATTTTCAGTATGTTTTCCTGTATTTCATTTTCATGAGTGTGTTTCTCTACTAGTAATAATCTTTAATTAATAGAAGGAATTCATATTTTTGGTGCTTCTTCTTGCATTGATCATATTTTCTGATCATTTTATTAGTTTCTGGTTCAGAATTCACCCTTAATTGGTGCTCTGTTTTCGGTAACTATCCCTTTGTTCTTTCTTCTAAAGCTATATCAAGAGATTCATCCCCTTTAGAAGCCTCTTGTCATAGTGGGTTTTCCTTTCTTTACAACTGCCATCACATATTATTATTTAGCTGAAAACAATGCTTACTTTGCCTCAGAGTTTTAAAAAAGAAACTTGTTATCCATTAATTGAAAACCATTAGATTCAAGTTATGACTACATAATTCAAGGATATTTCTCTAAAAAGTTGTTCCACCATGATCAATTTAAAAAAATATTACCCTACTAATGATCTTGTCATTGAGCTAAGTATACAGACTCTCATTCTTGATTGAGTTGTTTATGAGGGATCCCCCTATGAGTTTGGAAGGACTATATTCCTTCTCCAAAGTGGTTTTGTGGCTACCTAGGCTAGTCTCCTTCAAAACCTTGGAGTACTGGTTTAGTGATAAAATTATTGGTGATGTTGTCGGGGATTGAAGGTGAAATCTTCCCTGGGATTAACGACAAATTTTATATTTGGTTGCTAATGGTGAACAATAGTTGGACACACTAGAATGTTTTACCATTCACCTGGCTACTCCATTGTTTCAGAACCCGAGCTTCAAAATTCAGAACGACTTCACTGCCAAAGAATCCAGATTTCAAGGCATTGATGGTGATCCAAGATGATAGGGTATGTGGAAAACCCTTTATCTGGTGAAATGTTACAAACTTTAAGGGATGAGTTAGTAGAATTTCAGATTGATGAGAATTTTTCAACATCAGTATATCTTTGTTTGAAATCCAACCGACTCACACTGGAAAAAAAAAATTGTTTTCTTGTATTAGTTGCTGAAAGATTAGAAAATGAAATTGAACTATTGGATGTTAAAATTGAATCATATGATTTCCAAGACCCTAAATAGTTTTTGGAAATTATTCCTCCTCCAAAAAGAGAGAAAAATTTCATACCATTTGACTTGCAGATAGAGGAAGAATATGGTTATGAACCTGATATTGTAGGGTTGGAATCAAGATTTAGCCTTGATGGAGAAATTGAGATAGGTCATGAATTTTATGCTCCCATTGCTTTCCATATGAAGGATTTCTTCCCTGCAGAGTCCCAATTAATTTCCATTACCTAGCATGTTATCACGATCTCATGGCTCATTGTTGTGGAGATCAGACTTACAATCAGTTTCTAGTGCCCTTACAAGCTCTGGTTCTCATTTTTGTTAAAATATGACAAGGGACACAAGTACTGGATCTTATTTTTGATTGGCTACATTGGATATTTTATATTGATTTAAATCAATTATACGATATTAGAATAGGTTATATGTACATAAATAAGCTTGTTGGACAAGAATTTCCTTTAGCATCTATTTTACAGTTTGCAGTGTGTGTGTTTTTAGTTTGTATAAGTGGTTTGATTTCATAAATAAAGATAATTTTCTAGCTAATTGTGACTCATGCCTAATGGATAAGGCACTGATCAATGAGGTCCCAGAGTTCTGTGGTTCTAGACACCTCCTTTGGAGTTAGCTACCCCAATTGGAGCCAATGTTAGCTCCTAAAATGTCGTCGGTGATCAAATGCATTTAATGCAAATCTTTTTAATGTGTCATCTCAGTGTTTCCCCTGCTCCACATCATCTCAGCTTCTGTGTGAGAAGTGTCGTAAAAATTGTTGTTAATCCTTGCCAACTTTCATTTTGACACATGAACTCGTTGAATATATTGCACAAGAAGAAATGGATAGAAGCCATGGATTCTGGTGGTCACCAGATATTAAGCATATTGCATTCACACAGGTTTATGTTTCAAAAGTACCCCTTTATAGGATCATGCATCAAGGTAAAGTCATTGTGGGCCAAGAGGCACAGGAAGACCATGCTTATCCCTTTTCTAGTCATGCAAATGTGAAAGTGCTACTTAGTGTTGTTCCAACAAATGGTGGTGACATAACTTGGATGGATTTGTCACGTGGACAAATTTAAGATCACATAGATGAAGAATACTTGTCTAGGGTTACATGGATGAATGATAATGTTTTGGTTGCACAAGTTTTGAATAGGAAACATACCAAATTGAAGCTTCTTAAATTTGATACAAAAATTGGGGTGCGGAAGATTCTTCTAATAGAAGAGAACGACATATGGGTGAATTTGCATGACTGCTTTACTCCCTTGCATAAAGGGATGGCTTGTTTTGTGGGAGGCTTTATATGGGCCAACTAGGGATCTAGATTTATACATTTGCATCCTTATGATGGTCATGGTCATTTCTTGGGCCCTATTACCAAGGGGGACTGGATGGTTGAACACATTGTTGGTGTAGATGATAATGTTGGTATTGTCTATTTCATTGGAACAATGGATGGTCCATTAGAAGCCCATTTTATAGTACAGTTTGTTTTCCTGATTTTAATGCTCCATTTCAGAAACCTAAAAGGTTGAATCAAGGAGAAGAAAGGCATTTAGTGTTCTTGGATCATAAGATGCAAATATTTGTAGATATTCATGATTACCTCAACTCTTTACCAAGGGTCTTTCTTTGTTCATTAAAAGAAGGTAGGTTGTTGATGACTTGATATGAGCTGCCATTTCCAACACCTCACATACAAAGGTTACGATTTTCAGCTCCAGAGATAGTTCAGATATCGACAATTGATGGTACTTATTTATATGGAGTTATATACAAACCAACCATTGAACAATATGGCCCACCTCCTCACAAAAATTTGGTCAGTGTATATGGTGGTCCTAATGTTCAAATTGTTTGCAACTCATGGATGAACACAATTGACATGAGAGTGCAATATCTATGCATTAAAGGCATTTTGGTTTAGAGGCTTGACAATATAGGGTGTGCAAGGTGCGGAATAAAGTTTGAAGGTGCACTGAAGTACAATGTGGGGCACATTGATGTTGAAGATCAAGAAATAGGTATGGAATGGTTATTTCAACAGGGCTTGGCAAAACCAGGTAAAATAGGTCTGTATGGATGGAGTTATGGAGGTTACTTGGCATCTATGACCTTGGAACGTTGCCCAGATACCTTTTGTTGTGTTGTTGTTGGTGCACCATTGACAACATGGGATGGATATGACACATTCTACACTGAAAAATATATGGGCTTGCCAATAAGTAATCCTGCAGGTTATGAATATTGCTCTGTTATGCATCATGTGTCTAAAATTAAAGGTAAGTTTCTCCTTGTCCATGGGATGATTGATGAGAATGTGCACTTCAAACCAACTGCTAGGTTGGTAAATGCATTTATAACAACAGGAAAATAGTATGAGGTATTGGTTTTCCCAGATGAAAGGCACATTCCACAGTGTCTTAGAGATCGTATTTATATGGAAGAACAAATTTGTAACTTCATTGAGAGGAATTTATAAATAAAAAAATTATGCTTTAAATATTTGACAGAAGTGCCTAGAAAATTTGATCAGCAAATATGATGTCAAAGAGCTTCCAAAAGCATTGGGTCTGAATTCACTTTATAGGGTGTTGTTAGTTGCAACCTGCAGTGGCACTGGTATCATCTGGAAAGATGAAAATGTGAAAATTAAAAAGGGTGTGGAGGATATAATCAAATGTGATTTTCTGCAAAATAAATTACTTCTTGCAACAATTTACATGGTGGATGCAGGTTCAAAATCAGGAGATCACAGATTTACTCATTTGAGTGGATCTGGGAAAGCTTGCTTCCAGTTGACCTGATGAAGGTTTGGTGGGAACTAGTCAAGCCTGCATCATGTTTACTAAGAGCGTAGGAAAGAGGTGCCTAGCAGGGCGGATTCATTGGACAAGGACATGATGCACATAATTAGTGAAGTTGGTTCAAGGGCTATCCATGTGTGGTAAGAGGGTGGATGATCAAAGGATGAAATCAACGGTTCAAATCAATTTTATACCCCTTCTATGTTTCAAAGTTTAATGGAGGAAGGGGGTCCGAAAAAGGATGTTTTCACAAACAATTCAGGATCTCGTGGCAAGCAGAGGTTAATTCCACACCCCACCCCCCACCCCCGCCCCCTCATAATACTGCTCACCATTGAGACCCCCTCCTGAAATTTGGTTTTTGGTTTCACATGGCAACGCAACTATCTCAATGGCTATGCAGGAAAGTGGGTCCAATCAGAAACATATATAGTTGCAGGTGTTGTTTTAGCTAGCCATTACAAATCTCATAAATGATGAAATATGTTCAGCCTCATCAACGAGATGTAACCCACCTTTTTGCAATAGCAATCTAGGCATGTCATGATATCGTGCCTCCTAATGCAATTGAATCATTACTGAATAAGTTGGTGAATCAATTTGTACATGATCGAGCTCATGCTGAGGTCATTAGTGTTGGTTTAAATGTTGTAAGGTAATTATGTCTATGAATTCCATTTTTGATGAATGTGGATTTACATCATGACCTGGCCCTCTATAAGAAGTCTCATGAAAAATCAATATCATCAGCAACTCGTTCGCTCATTGGCATATTCAGACGGATATGCCCATCATTATTGGATAAGAAAGATCGTGGGCAGGGGATAGATGTAAAATTTTTATCCCTAATCTTTAGGTATCCAAAACAAACAGATCTAGCATTTCATGGCACAAAATCAGCAACTACAGGATATCGTGGAGCATCAGTTAGAGATATCAGGAAAGAGCTACCAGATGGCAATAATTTTCTAGAGATAGTTTTTAATAATTAATGTTGTCATGTTTTGAAAATTTATGGCGTAATTATTAACTGGAAGTTTTATAACTAAACTCTCTCATGTAATAGACTTATAAATACAGTTTTGAAACAGTAAACAAGGGTTCGACCCTTTGAAAAAAATTCCTTTGTATTGTAGAAATACTTGTTTATTTGTTTGAAAACTAATGTAGAAGATATCTTTTTTTACCTGAGATTCATCTCGGTGTTGATTTTCAGTATGTTTTCCTGTATTTCATTTTCATGAGTGTGTTTCTCTACTAGTAATAATATTTAAGTAATAGAATAAATTCATCTTGTTGGTACTTCTTCTTACATTGATTATACTTTCTGATCAATTTATTAGTTTCTGGTTCATAATTCACCCTTAATTGGTTCTATGTTTTCAGTAACTAGCCCTTTTTTCTTTCTTCTAAAGCTATATCAAGAGATTCATCCCATTTATATGCCTCTTTTCATAGTGGGTTTTACTTTATTTCCAACTTCCATCACATATTGTTATTCAGCTGAAAAAAAATGCTTACTTGGCCTCAGAGTTTTAAAAAATAAACCTACTATCCATTAATTGAAAACCATTAGATTCAAGTTTCGACTCCATACTTCAAGGATATTTCTCCAAAAATTTGTCCCACCATGATCAATTTAAAAAACTCTTACCCTACTGATTATCTAGTCATTGAGCTAAGTATACAACCTCTCATTCTTGATTGAGTTGTTTATGAGGGATCCCCCTCTGAGTTTGGAAGGACTAGCTTCCTACTCTAAAGTGGTTTTGTGGTTACCTAAGCTAGTCTCCTTCACAGCCTTGGAGTACTGGTTTAGTGATAACATGACCAATGTGTCTTGGATACATTGTTTTTGTAAAAAAATCGATTATATATCTATTTGAAATTCAGTGTTTTCCTATCTTTATGTGCAATCCTAATCAATTGTGTGATGTGAATTGAAAATTTGTCTTTACATATGCTGCAAATTTCTGTTTAACATGTATTCGCTAAAGAATCATTCAACGTGTTAAAGTTTCTGGAAATTTGTTGATATTGGATGTAATCAAAATGTCTTTCCAAAAGACGAACTCTAAGCAACACTCATTGAATAGTTGGACTTCAGATAGTATAAACACTAGTAAGTTGTAGTATGATAAGTTACGAGTCCAGCCTGATGATGGTGCAGTGAATGCCAAGTGAAATGGCATCATAGAGGAGTTATATCAATGTGTTATACTCAAAAATATTGTTGGTGGATCGACTAATACAAATCCCTTGGAAAATCACTAACTCGCCACTTGGAGTGAAGATGGCCCATGCTGTAGAAGATAGATTATACGTACTACGACTAGCACCATCGGCATAACCAAAAAATGGTTTCAAAGATTCTTACATCTGCAACAAAATTCAAAGTGGATTACTAACCACATGAAAACTCTTAAAATACAAACCATGACCCACACGCAATCAAAGCATATATACAATATCATATAGTGTTTACTACGCAGAATCAAGCATAGTAACGTTTAAGATACAACTCATTCTGAGGGTGTGACAATGGAATCCCATCATAATCTAACAACTCATAGGCACCCTTTTCCAGAACACGCTTGAAAATATAGGGGCCATGCCATAATGGTTCAAATTTGCATGTTCCTATCTTATCATCTTCCTGATCATAAAGCAAGACTAAGTCTCCTTCCGAGAAGGTGCGAAGCTTGACATTGCGGTCATATTGCACCTTGATTCATCTCTTACGTGATTTGTTGGCCAATGCAACTTCAAGATGCATTTCATCTAGATGTATGAGATCTAAAAGATGTGCCTCTTCATCATAAGTGTCAAGTAGTAGGTCAATTGCAAGTTTCAACGATGGAATTTCACATCAAATCGGTAAGATAGCTTCCAAACCGTAAACAAGTTGAAAGGGTGTAAATCCGGTTGTGTTTCTCACCAAGGTTTGGTAAGCCCATGAAGCCAAGTATAGGATTAAGTTCCAGTTTCATTTACGAAACCCAATCATTCGTTGAAGCATACACTTAAGAATTTTGTTGATGGCTTCAAATTGTCCATTATCCTGCAGATAATAAGGGGTAGAACTATCATGTGACAATCCTAACTTGGTAGTCAACTCGGTCAACATGTAGTTGCGAAAGTTTTTTCCATGATCTGTAACTATGGCTTGTGGCACACCAAATCGATTAACCACATGGTTAAAAAATAATAATGTCATTGTCTCGCCTGTGTTGTTAAATGTAGGCATTGCCTCAACCCACTTGGTAAAATAGTCGACGATGACAATAATATAGCCATGCCCCCCGGTTGAGCGATGGTTTCATGTCATCAATTCAATGCCCCATTTAGAAAATGGTCCCACATTGATGATAGGATGCATTGGTGTTGGCGGCATGCGGGTTTTACGATCAAATATATGGAAATCATGACAACTTCTAGCCATGAGAATGAAGTCGTGAAATATGGTAGGCCAGAATTAACCAGCGCAGAGAATATTTTGTGTTGTAGAAAAATCAAAAAAATATCCACCACATGTACCAGCGTGGCAATCATTTAAAACTTTCTTGGATTCCTCATGAGGGAGGCACCTACGTAAAATAATATCAACACCATGAAGATAAAGTGTATCGTCAACGATCAAATAATATTTTTCTTGGTATCGAATATGTTGTTGTTGCGAGCGAGAGGTATTGGTCAGAAAGTTTGGGTCTGGAGATAAATAAGAAAATCTCCATACCACAGGTTAAATGATGCAATCAGAAACAAAGACTCATCTGGAATGGATGGTTCTGATGTAGACTCAGTGCTACTCAAGGGAACGTTACAGATAAGCTCAACGAAAACAAACGACTTCTTTGACTTGGATTTGGTGAATTCCAAATCAAATTCCTGTAAAATGATTATCCATTTTGATTATTTTCCCCCGAGCAATTGATGTGACAGAATGTATGTCATAGGGTTGCAATCCGAAATGACAATGGTCTTCCGTAGCAGGATATAGTGGTGAAATATTTGTACAACTTGAACGGCTGCGAAGGCGAGCTTCTCAACATAAGTGTACTTAACTTCCGTATCATTGAGATTTAGACTCAAATAATAGATA
Source organism: Pinus albicaulis (assembly GCA_034641835.2). Classification (NCBI taxonomy): domain Eukaryota; kingdom Viridiplantae; phylum Streptophyta; class Pinopsida; order Pinales; family Pinaceae; genus Pinus; species Pinus albicaulis. The sequence goes on along the minus strand of CM076579.1, from coordinate 912,385,110 downwards.
GGATGTTCAATCCCATCTTCTTCTTGGACTAAAACCATGGCGATGGTTGTATCTGCAACAACAAGATACAAGAAATAATCACTCTGATAATTTGGAGAATACATTAATGATGCTCGGATCAAGGTATATTTACGAGCACCAAAAGAAGCTTGCGCAACCTCATCCCAATGGAAGGGAGTCCCATTTTTCAAGAGTCGAGTAAATCCTTTAGCCATTTCGGCATAGTTGGGAATGAATCTCCTTAGAAATTTAGCCTTCCCTTGGAGTCTATGTAACTGAAGTAGGTTGGAAGGCGCAAGAAAATCTAGAATGTCCTAGACTTTCAAGGGATCAAGTCAAATTCTGTCTTTCGACATGACGAAGCCAAGAAAATGACCAAAACTGACACAAAACACACATTTTTGTGGATTTAGGCATATTTTGTAGTGATGACATCATAAAAATATGGCTCTCAAATGTATCGGGTGGTAAACTCGTTTCCCTGAATGGGCAGGTAAGTCATCCAGATAAGGTTGAACAATGTATTTGATGTCATGGAAGTCATAATTAATTGCCCTCTGAAAGGTTTCCCCAGCGTTCTTTAAACCAAAAGTGAGTTTTCGATAAGCAAATGTGCGCCAAGGACAGATAAAATTAGTTTTATATTGGTCCTTTGGGTGAATATTGATCTGATTGTAACCGGAAAAACCATCCATGAAGGAAAGCATTTCACATCCGAAACATTTTTCAATGATTTGGTTGATAAAGGGAGTGGGATAGTTTTCCTTTGGACAAGAATGATTAACATCCCAATAATCAACACACACTTTAATTGTCCCTTATTTCTTCATGACAGGAACAATGTTGGAAACCTAATCGGTAAGCGGAATAGGGTAAATAAAACCAGCATGCAAAAGTTTGTCAACCTCTACTTTAATGGAAACAACCTTCTTAGGATGATTAGGAGAGAGGAATTTTCGTACCGGTTTGACATCAGGGTACATTTTAATCCCATGCTCAACAATATTGGAATTGATGTCTGGCATTTCCTCATATTACTAAGCGAATACATCACAAAATTCACGGAAAAGAGAGCGGTAAGTGTCAAGTTCAAATGCAGAACAAGACACGCTGACATGAATGTTTTCTACTACACTATTTTTGGTTGAAATATCAATAGAAATTGTTTCTTCGATATTTGATGGGTTTCACTCAGATTCGACATCATGGATAGAAATGGAATTCATTCAGAAATCAACGATTGTAGAGTGATATAGTTCAGTTAGAATAACTTCAATGTAATCTAGAAGATGGGATCGATGATGAGAATCTTCCCATGGTTCTTCTTCCAACATCATGGATTCCATAATTCTCTCATCAGTTGAGAATATACGTGAAAAAGGGTCAGAAGAAGTACCATAATCCAAAGAACAAAGGATCCAAACAGTCGGCAACAAAGGATCAGGATTGGCCTCACAAGCCAAAATATTGATTGCTATGCGAGCTCTATTGGACTTAGCAATATAGTTACACCGAGCTTATCTATTTCAGAATCATTGGGAACCTTCCATAAACCAGATGAAGTGGAAGATATCATATTGCAGGTTTATATTTTTGCAATTTCTGCCGATGTCGCAGGCGACGGTAATAAAAAGGTGCCCATTAGGGAAGAATCCTTAAAGATTCCTACACCAATATTCTGAAGAGATGGCGGGGGTCTGTTAACGAACGGAACACTTCCAGTTGCCTGGGAACCAGAGGAAAATAAGGCGAGTTGATTGATGACTGTGATGCTGCCCTTATGGGGCAAGGCGAGCATGCGAAAGTAAGTAGATACAACCGCAACCATAGCATAAACCCAGAATCTTCCTAGTAAGATATTATAGTCAAGGGGTCCATCAACGACCTCAACTTAAATAGTAACAAATTTTCCCCCTAGTTTGACTTGCAAGTTACTACTAATTCCACAAGGCTGATATGTACGACTGTCAAAAGCTTTCAACGTCATAGGTGATTGTGATAAATGTGGCGAGCCAAGTGACTTCCAACAACTCATAGACATGATACAAGTAGATGCACCTTCATCAATAATAGTCCGATGAATGAGGTGATTCAGGACATTTGGATAAAAAATGCTAATTGTGCTGGAAATTGTGGCACATAGCCCACATGGTTAAAGACTATGAGATTAGAGTCCGTCAAATCAATTCCACCAAATGCTGACAAAAAAGAATTCTTTTTGGAGGGAAAATTATGAAGAAAATCAAGCATCGACATATCAGAAAGTGACTGAGCCATATCTTCGACTATGTTATAATTTTGAGTTGCACAAGCTCGAGGGTTGAAAGTCGATTTATGAATGAATCCCTTTTGGCGGCTTTATTGTTAACTCAAGAATAACAGGCAGTGGAATTGAATCAGACGAAGTCGAAGTCGAAGTAGTAGGTTGATCCGTAGGCCGACTATTCGACAATGGAAGAGGATTAGCATAATATTTACTTAGAGTCGACACCAACACATCATTTTTGGGCTTAGTGGTGGATAACGTAAGCACTTGTGAACTAGAAGCATGATCTATGCAAACCATATGTTATTCCAGATTCGGAAAAGGGTCTGTCAACACAACAGATGTTGGAGAAGTCTTAAGAAGTTTTGAGACTTTTGCGCGGTGAGGACAGTCTCGCAAAAAATGTTCCTCATTACATATTAAATAGGGGTAACAATGTTTCCGAGAATTACCAGATGTTATATAGAATTATTTCAGTAATAATCACATTCAAATGAACATTTTGGACGCGTTTCGAACAAACCAGTGTGGTTCATCATCATCATCGGGACCTAGTCCTGATGATGAACCACAGTGGTTGGTTCGAAACGCGTCCACAATGTTCATTTGAATGTGAGTCCTGGTGATGAACCACACTGGTTGGCTCTAAATGCGTCGACATTGTTCATTTGAATGTGATTATTACCGAATTAATTCTATATAATTTTACGATGGATCATAGAAGCCAAAATTCTAAAAAAATTACCGGATGTATCAGATGATTTTTCTTGTTGGGATGAATTTTGTTTTTTATTAGATTTCCCTTTCTTCTTAATTTTAGGTTTCTTGTCACTTTTTCCCTTGTTAGATGACATGGAATGTATTTCTAAAGAAGACACAGGATCAGATGCAACAGGGGTTTTATTAGACACAACAAGTGTGGAAAAAAATGGTTGACTTGCTACCACACAGAAGATTCTCTGCGTTAGTTAATTCTAGACTACCATATTTTGTGACTACATTTTCGTGGTCAGAATTTTTCATGCTTTCCATATATTTGATCGTAAAACCTGTGTACCACCACTACTAATGCATACTGTCATCGCCATGGGACCATTTTCCAAATGGGGCATTGATAAGTTTCCCTAGGTGTGGTGGACGCACTTAGAACAACATTTGAAATACACTTGACCTTTTCCTTAAGATAAACAGATAAGAGAAGAACACCTACCTGTGATCCTTCATTAGTCTTCGTCTCCCTTTTTTCACTCTCGTCGCTCCCAATCGAGCTAAACTCGTTTGATTGGTACTTGCAATTATTAACAGAAGACAGAAAATGACATAAAGGCATATGATCTATTCATATTAATCAAACTGAATATATTTCATTTGAAAATACATATTTAAATCATGAATACATGTATTGGGAAAATAACAAATCTCTTTATTATAAGATAGAAGGAGAAGTTACAACCAATTGGATCGATTTTCAAATCGCTCCAGCTTTAGTCCACCCTCACATTAGCAACATAACATTACTTGCAAACAATACCTCAAAGAGTAATAATCTCAATAGCATAACACTACAAAATTCAAGCTCTTTCTCCCCTTTGCACTATGATCAATGCTCAATTTATAAGAAATGCAGGTAGTTTGGCATTAATTGGTCATTTAATGGCTTTTCCATAAATGAATGAGAGAGTTTCCTTGCTCAATGGGATAATAGGATAAGTGATTTAATGGCTCCATGGTGTTCATATTCGAGGTTATCATAAGGCATGATAGTCAGAACCACTTATAGAAGCCACTAGAAAGTGGGAAGATTCCCATAATCATTTGAACAATTCGCTCAAAGTCAACAAAAACACTGTTAAGTGGTCCTAGATGCTCTAGAATGTTGCTTTGCATGGGAGTAAGTGCTCTTCAAAGCACTTAATACAGTCTAGAGGTGCGTTGGTGGCTCAATGGAGCATTTCAGCTGGACTTCAAGTAGTGAAACTTTCATGGATAAAAACCAGCAGTGAGATGATTTGTTTAAGGCAAGTAGCAACTGAATATTGAGTATGATAGACCCTATTTTTACCAATCTGAGTTTCGGGAGTGATGCCACAATTGACGTGTAATAGGATGATTCACCATTTTTGGGGTAAAAAAGTAAAAAGATAATAAAATAATAAAATAATAAAACTATTTCTTTAACATTTATTTTCCACTTATCTCCCTAATGTTTTACTCAAATTTCGAGCAATATTAGTTGTTGGATGCAAAATTTAATTTTTCATCCAAGGAGTACCCATATTGCATACTTTCGATGGACTCTCCTATACAAAAAAAGAGAAATACATGAAAAGCGTGATTGTAATCACGTTTTTAATATATTTCTCGTTTTTCATGTAGTAGGGTCCATAGAAAGTATGCATCATGGGTACTCATTGGATGAAGAATCAAATTTTGCATCCAACGAGTGTTTCTTCTCGAAATTTGAGTAAACCCATAGGGAGATAAGTTGAAAATACGAGTTGAAAAAAGTAGTTTTTTCCTTTTTCCCTCTAAAATTTGATGATGTAGTCTAATATTATTTTATTATTTCCAATATTTTTTTATAATTTCCTTAGGAGGCCCATTTTTGACCTCAAAATTCCCCTAATGTCTACGCTGGAATCACTTAGATCGATTTCTCGGCGTGAGCACTGCTCACTTCATAAATTTTGATCTCTAGATTCACTCAGGTATCTTTCCAAATGGCCCTCAAGCCTGTCTTCTCGTTGAGAAATTAACTGACGAGATTAGATCTCTAATCAACGACTAAGATTATAACTTGACTTGATCTTCACTTTTTCTAGATCATTCACACTCTGTTTTATTAATACCCTTTAATTATTTAATTTCCCTAAGCTTATACTTAGGGTCCTAATTAAAATAATTAAATTTTACAATAAAACATATTCCAAGTGGAATTTTCACAAAATGTTTCTAAGTTCTGTGGAATACATGTGCCTAAGCCTCTCCACAAATTTGGATACTTGGATCACTTCCAATGCTACCAAAAATCAACACTCCCTCTTAGCGAGGAAAGTGCTCTAACAACATGCCTATTGCATACTACTATGACCCTGAAGCATCCTCTGCACTGTTGATGTCTGAAATTATGTCCACCAACCAAAGCATTGCTGCTGAAACTGTACTGTTGCCCATAACAATGCCACTACCACTGTTGCATTTGTATTACAACTCCCTCTCAAATGTTGCATCTCCTATGCTACTACCATTGTCACTAATAACACTACATCTGCACTGCAACTCAGCTGCTGAGAGAAGTAACTAAAACGACCCAAAAATCTGAACAAGTGTTCAGTGATTCATCTTAGTGCTAATGACTTTGGCTACTAATAGCTACTATGTTGTCCCTCTGATGCACTGCGTTGCTACTGCTTTGCATTCGCTGATTAAGAATGATCACAGATATCATGAAGTCTCGTTAAGAATGGATCAATGTGTTCCCCCTTCTGCATCTAGATCATCCAGGGCTTCTGCTCCAAGTACATATTCTACTATCGGAAGTTCCTTCATACAACATAGACAAGGCATCCCATATCTCCCTGACTATGTTCTTGCTAGCTATATGAGAGACTATATGATCCTTGACACCATCAAGGATTAGCATCTTGGTATTTTCCATATTATACTTGTACTTTTTGTCCTGCTCTAGATATGTAGGTACAGAAACCACACTGTCCATGAACGCCTTGAGATTATATTTTTCCAGAAGGAAATTGATTCTTTCCTTCCAAATCACGTAGTTGGAGGAACGCTCCAACCAATCCTGATCTCTAAGTCTGTGAGATGCCATATCAGCCGAAAATTGTCGAAATTCTCTGTCTTTCTCCCTACTTCGTAGCTTCTAGGCTGGCTTATGCACTCCCTGAGGGAGATGGTAAGTTTGTTGCTCCTCTGCTGCCCAGAAAATGAGAAAAATTGAATTCCTCGACATGAAACTCACTGAGGAATAATTCCCTCACTATGTGCACTTCTTCTTCATTTGATGCTTCTTTGCCCAGCAACTGCTTGCAGAAAAACTACATCCCTTTGGCTTTGCATGAAGGATCTGGATTTCTCCCTCTACCTTGGCAATATCTCAATTTGGAAGTCTTACCTCTCTATCAACTCACTCATAGAGAGACCATCTTGAAAATTCAACCCTTCTAGCTAGAACTACGCAATCCCTCTAAGGATTCGATCTGCTGCTGCTACAACAATTCATACTTCACTTTAGTGCTATATGTCCTCTTCCTATTTCACATCAAATGCTTTGATTCCATGTGAAAATTCCTATATCTAACAATCTCAGGAATCCTATTGCAACCAACTGAATCTACTTCACCTACTTTGTAAATTACATTACAATATTATTTCAAATTACTTCTTAAAACATTAAAGTAAACTATTGAAGAAACCTACACTTAATTAAATATGATTCTGAAACAAGGAAACTGAGCAAATAAAAACATCACAGAGGACACAAACCCAATGCAGGAACACTAGTGCAACATATCTAAGGGTTTTATTATTAAGAAGTATAAATTTATGAATACATCTATGAATACCACAAGGGTAATTTAGTTACAGAGAGAGAAATACTGGTAGAAAATTGTGAGTTTTACCTCACTTAATAACTATAATTTCCCAACTGATCCAGATGCTGGATGAGGTACCTCTAGAGGGCCCTGCACTACCTCTATGTAGTCACTACATAGGTCCCACTTCACCTCCTCTTGGAACTATTTCACCAAAGTTGTAGATCGATCTGCCTCCCTACTGCAGTATCTAGATCTACTTCACCTACTTTTTTTTTTATAACTGAAACGTTTATATGATTTTTATTTATCTGGAAACAAATGGGACTTTTTCGAGCTATCCCCAATTACAATGCATATTTCTAGACTCTGCCGCTTTTCCTCTATTACAATCTTCAGGGCATTTGTACAAAACTGTTTTTGTTAACAAAAATAAGCCCTTTCATGATAGCACTGCCTTTGTTTGCCATTTGATCCGCTTCACTGTTTAAATCTCTGAGTATATGATAAAATTTGCAGCTGTCAAAGTATTGAAGAACTTTTTTCAGTCTTTCCAAAGTTTTGTTGAGGCTGGGATTATTGAATCGATCCCCCATGTTTAAATTTTTTATTATTAACTCTGAATCTCCGAAGACTTGCAGATTTTTCACACCTTTGTCTCTTGCAATTTGGCTTTGAGAAGCCTTAGGAGCTCAGCTTGATTGTTGGACTTCTGGCCTAATCCCCAGTAGAAGGTGTCTTTAGAGTAACCGTCCGGAGAGTAGATGACTCCCCCAGCTCCAGCTGTCCCTGGATTCCCTTTAGACGCCCCATCAAAGAAGACTGAGGATATTTTTTGAGACCTCCACCATTTTTGGAAGTAATCCTCTTTATCTCTTAAGCGCCATTCCTGTTTATCGCTTTGTGGTTTAGGATAGTTTCTGCTCGGATAAGGCTCTAGTGTGCCTAACCACATCTTTTCTTCAGGCAGAAGCAAAGAGTCTTCTTTTAAATACTGTTGTTGTGTTGCTTCCATCAGAAAGGCCTTATCTTTTGCAGCTATTTGCAGCGGAGAGTGTCTCACCTCTTGAAATATCTGATGGTTACGTGCCAACCAAATCTGCTAGCAAACATATTTGGGTATCGCTGTCCAAATTCTGCTCCAGATTGATTTTTGAGGAATATGATGGGGGTAATGGTGCCTCCAAGAGGCAAAAAGATCAGCTGTAGAGTTAAAGGATGGTACAGGAGTCTGCAAGTCCATTAAGATGAGCGCCCAAACTTCTTTTGCTACACTGCAATCCATAAAAAGATGATGGGCTGTTTCTGAATTGTTTTTGCTCATAGCACACCTATGAGGGCCTGTTATATTTCGTTTCTCCAGATTGTCTCCCGTGAGTATTTTGTTATGAATCAAAGTCCAGCAGAAGAAATTTACTTTTGGTGTGGCAAATGAATCCCAAACATTTTTCCAGACAATCGGAGGGTGATTACTATTTCTTGTACCCTGCAGAGCGCTATAGCCAGCAGCAGTTGTGTAGACGCCAGATTTGCCCCATCCCCAGCAATATTTTGAGGTTCTGTGTACAGTGGCAACGTCCTCCAATCTATCTTCTAGCAGAGTTTGTTGATGATTCAATCTGTTCGGGACTCCATGGAGATCCCAGCCCTCCCATTCCCCACGCTTGTTCCATTTCGACAGATCATAGAGACTTTTGACACCAGCGCGCTCCAACCACGATCTTAGATCTGTTATATCCGCGTGATCTGCTAAGGGAGCGTTCCTCATTATACTGTCCGTCCACAGATTGATGTGTTTGCCGCTTCCAGGGATTCAATACATTTGTTTGATGAAATGTTTACTGATTTTACAACACAAGCTCCAGAGTTGCGTGCTATTGGTTGTGGGCATGTGTATTACGTTGCTGAGATCTTTTCTGACTCCATATTTTGACCGCAGTGTAATGCTGACAGGATGAGTTGGTTCGTGGATCAATTTCCACAGGATTTTGCCTCCCAAGGCTATGTTAACAAGCTGGGGATCTCTTATCTGCAGTCCCCCCTCCTCCTTCGTTCTCTTTACAACATCCCAATTCACCAGATGTATTCTGTTTTCATTGCCTTTCCCACCTTGCCACAAAAAATCTCTGAGAAGTTTGGAGATCTGCTCCATAACATTTCGAGGAGCCAGAAGGAAAGCAGCCTGGAAAATTGGGAGCGCTGACAGCACCGATTTGATCAAGATGACTTTGCCGCCCTTAGTCAACCAATAACCCCCCCAAGCTGCAATCTTGGTTTTAATTTTTGAGATTATTTCACTCCATAAAGCTCTTTTATTTATTCCAGAAATAATGGGCAGGCCAAGGTAATTGAATCTATCCCAGATTGATTGTCCTTTGAACCCAAGAATGGAAGTTATGCCTGCGAGTTCTTGGTGATCAATATTCCAACTGAAAACTTCGCTCTTGCTGTCATTAACTGCCGCACCAGAGACTCTGCAGTAGTTTCTGAGGACAGTATCGAATGCTCGAGCAATTCTTGTGGAGGCTCCACCTAAGAGGAGAGAATCATCTGCAAATAGTGCATGATTCGAAGGCTCAGCTCCCATTGAAGGTTTGAGGCCTGGTAAGGTAACTGCAACTTTTTCTGCATTGAGCTTTCGACTTAATGAGTCTGCCATAATAATGTACAGATAGGGGGAGAGGGGGCATCCCTGTCTTATTCCTCTCTTTGCTTGGAAGAAATTTTTTGGACGTCCGTTGACAAGGGGAGCGATCCATGGATTGTCAATGCAGGCTTTGATTAGCTGAACAAAAAAGGGCGAGAAGCCAAATGTAAGGAGAACTTTGCTAAGGAATGTGCGGTTGACTCTATCAAACGCATTTGCCATGTCTAATTTTATCACCATTCCTTTCTCTTTCCGCTGTCTGCTGGAGTGGATTGTCTCCTGGACCTGGATTACATTGTCCAGAATATGTCTACCTTCCACAAAGCCACTTTGGGAGTTGGAGATCACCCTTTTTAAGAGTGGCTTGATTCTGTTTGCTAACAGTTTGGCCAGAATTTTATAAGACGCATTACACAACGAAATAGGTCTGAATCTGGAAAAAGTTTCAGGATTGGTGTCTTTGGGGATTAATGCTAGGTAAGTGGAGTTGGTTCCTCCGCCTAGCTTGGCTTTTGTCATAAATCCTCTTATCATTTTCTGTAGATCTGCCTTGATAATATGCCAACATGTTTTAAAGAAATGGATTGTGAATCCATCGGGCCTAGGTGCCTTGTCCGCCTCCATGGTCCAAATTACATTTATGATTTCCTCCTCCATTATTGATCTGCAGAGGATTGCATTTTCTTCAGGGCTGATGAGATTGGGTATGTTTGAAAGAAATGCAGCAGTTTCCTCATCATTACTTGGAGCATCTGCACTGTAGAGGTTCTGGAAGTGAGCTTCAGCAGCTGCCTTGACTTGATTGTATCCTTTGCAGACATGACCATCTGCTGTTTTAATTTCTGCTATATAATTCCTTGACAGTCTTGCTCTATATTGCCTGTGGAAGAAAGCAGTATTCCGATCCCCCGCCTTTAACCACAGACTTCTAGATTTTATTCTCCAATATTCTTCTTCCTTTCGGAATGACTGATATGCTGATCTTTGTCCTTTTATTTCTGTTTCCAATAATTCTGTTGTGATATCTTTACTTTCCATGTCGGTTTGCAGGGTTTGCAATGAATGAACTACCTCTTTTCTTTGTTCAGGAGGAGTTTGGGTTGGTTTCTTGATCCAATCTTTCAAGGCTTGTTTAGTAGCTTTTAACTTTTGCTCCCAAACGTAACTAGAGGATCCATTGATGGGTTTAGACCACGCTTCTTTCACTGTGTCAAAGAAACCCTCTCTTTCAATCCATAGTGGACTGAAACGAAAAGGAATGGGCCCAAGATCTTCTTCCTCTTCTAAGAGTAGCTGAATTGGCTTGTGGTCGGAAGTAAGTTTGGGTAAAATTTTTGTGACTATGATTTTTTTATTCATCATAATGGAGCTTTGCACCAGGAAGCGGTCTAGACGAGCAGAGATATGATCCGATCCAGTGCGATTATTGGACCAGGTGTATATGCCACGAACTGGGTTAAAATCCAACAGATCCCAGCTCAGAGAGAGCTCCTCGACCATGGGCAGCATGGGGTCTCTGCTGCAAATTCCCCCCCCTCTTCTCTTTTGCTTTCATTACTATATTTAGATCACCTGCTATAATGATATTGGTGGGGGAGGATAAATCTAAAAAGGCAGAGAGACTGTTCCAGCATTCTCTTTTTTCAGTGTAAGAAACTGGGACATAAATATTGAAAAGAGAGACAGATAACTTACTTGCTTTGTGTTTCAACTCGGTGAAGATCCAATGCTGAGTTTCATGGGAGTTATTCAGCTGGAAAAGGTCTTCAGTCCAAAGAGTTGCCAACCCCCCAGATGTACCCCTAGCACTGACTGCTTTGCCTGTTCTTTTTTGCCACTTTGATCTACTGATCTCTAGAAGGGCCTGCCCTTCTATTTTTGTCTCTTGGAGCATGAGAATGTCTGAGGGCTCAGCTTTCAAAAGGTCTTTAACAGCCTCGATTTTGGAGGGGTTCCCCAGCCCTCTACAGTTCCAAGAGACTAGCTTCATTATTTATTATTTTGATGGATGTGGCCTCCCTTAGAGGGCCTTGGTTTGGTATTTCGCCCGATAGACATTTCTATTGTGGGCTGACTTCCCTGGGTTTTGAGTCTTTCTGCCTCCTCCTCCCTCTTTTCCTTTCTGGATTTTCTTCCCGCTTTTTTTGATGGGCGCTCGAATGTTTCATCCTCCGATGACTCCGAGCTCTCCATTGGTTTTTTCCTTGCTATATTCGCATATGATAGGTTGGTGGGGCTGCCTTGATTGGTGTCACTCTGAGTTGCTTCCTCTCCCTCATTGTTTGTAGGTGGAGTTTTTTCCTGTTCCTCATTCTCCTGTGTTGAATTAACTTGATGAGTCTGTTGAGCACTTGCTGTCCCATTTGGATTCTGTTGAGCACTTGCTGTCCCATTTGGGGTCTGTTGAACACTTGCTGTCCTATTTGGATTTGCTGTCCCATTTGGAGTCTTTTGAGCACTTGCTGTCCCATTTGGATTTGCTTCCTCTACTAGGTTTATTTTAGATCTGCTAGTTTCTCCATTCTTGTTGCCTTTTCCTGTGCCCCTTTTTGAGTTTACATTTTTCTGAACTAGGGTCCATTGATCCCTGTTTTGTTTGTCCACTTGTTCCTCCGCCTTCTTCTTGCAGTGCTTTGCAAAATGACCGTGTCCGTGGCAATGTCTGCACTTGAATGGCATCTGCTCGTAGTCCAACTCTTGTACATACGTCCAACCAGCTACTGTAAGTTTAATTGCTTCCGGTAGCCCTTCTTCTAGATCCACTTCGACGCAGATGCGTGCACAGGAGTATTGGTCCTTCCTAGCAGCTTGGTCTATGTATTTTCCCAGAGCATTCCCTATGATCTGGAGAGTATTGTGGTTCCAACAGTGGAGAGGCAAGTGGGGAAGCCTTACCCAAACTGGGACAGCCGAGGGAACGTCTTGAGTGGGGTCGAAATCAGGAGACCATTTGTTTAGGTAAAGGCCCTGAGGGCCCATGAAGTAAGGTCCATTTCTGAAAATCAATCCTTTATCGTCGGGGTTTTCGAAGACAAATACAAAGAAGCCCTTACCTACGAAGTAAATTTTGACTCCTTCTTTGATGAGAGGCTTCCAGTTTCTATGAGTCCACTCTTCGACCGATTTTGGCGAAGGCCAGAGGCCTGTAAACTGGCCTATGAGGCCTCTTTCAGCCAGGTTCAGAGCAGCTTTGCAAGTGTCTTCTTCGGGGAGAGCCACTGATGGGATAGAGTCCATCTTCTTAACAAACCTCTGCAGAGATGCAGAAAGAGGGCGCTTTGTGCCAGAAGCAACTAATGATTTGAAGGCCAAAACCTCTGGAGGCAGAGGAGGGGGAGCAGACACCCCATCAATATCCATGATTCGATCTCCCACTGGGAAGGCCGAGCAGAGAGGCGCAAGAGACACAGTCACTCTAGAACATCCATCTGCGCACACAGCACGAGGAGGCAGAGCAGGGGGGTGGGAGACAACCCCCGGACAGGGCAGCAGCAAAACAGTCAGCGAAAGTTCGAACCCTGCAACAAAGCTCCAAGCAGAGGCAGGAAAACTCCTTCGGAACAGAGCCTGGGCGCCGCTCCAGCAGCCCAGAACGTCGCGCCAAGCAAACCAGATTCAAACCTAACTCAGGAATGCAGAACGCTAGCAGTTTTTTACTTCACCTACTTTTTTCATTAACATTAACAAGTTATTTTATTGAATAATTCATAAAAACATTATAGTAGACACTAATTGCAGCCTACACATCTACAAATAATTTATTGAACAATACAAACATGTGACAAGATTACACATGATTTTTCGGACAAATGACCCTGGAGAAACCCAATGCGGGAAAACTGGTACAACAACTCTAGAGGGTTTATATTATTATGCAAAATATGAATACAAAATTCTAGGCACCAGCCATGGTTGGCCCTACATATAAATTACATGACAGTTTGTATCTTTCACTCAAAGACAGAAGATATGGTTGTATCACACCATCAAATGGGATTTACATATCACAAGCCCCTTCTGGACCACTGGAACCCTCAACATTGCCTATGCAGCCTCTGCGTCAGCCCTCACTGGCCAACGTCCCCACTGCGTCACCCTGACTGGTGTTGCGATGCCTCTGCGTTGCCCTAGTTGGGACTGTGTCACCCTGGCTAGTGTTTCGTGGCACTGTTTGAGTCTAGGTCACCCTAGTTGGGCTTAAGCATCCTCTGTGCAGTCTCTACATGGTGTTGGCTGAACTGCGTCCTCTTGGTTGGCTCTACGTTGACTGGTACTCACTTCCCCCCTACCTTGAGTATTCTTGGCCTTGGATCATATCATCCCTCGCAAATCTCTGCCCTTCACTGCACTACAAACTCGTTTCTATTTTCTCAACAAAACCTCGCCCCATAAATTTGACTTAGCTTCAGTGCTCTGCCAATGTTTGTGTGTCTCCAACTAACCTTAAGTCTTTCTCTTATACTTTTCTCATTAGAAAACCAATAACTGTGATCTAATCTCTAATCGATGGCTTAGATTAAAATATTGCTTGATCTATGTCACTTAGAACATTTCATCACATGTGTTTAATTAATTCACTTTAATTTTTCTAATTCCCTAAGTTAGACATAGGGTCCTCATTAAAAAAATTAATTATTATAATAAGTTCAACACCAGATGAAATTTCTCCAAACTCTTTTTGGGTTTTGTAGGTATCGTGTGTCTTAGCCCTTCCACAAAATTTCACGGCTAGAGCACACCCGGTGCTACCTCAAAATATCAACACTTTGGTTATAAATATTGATTTTGACAAAACCTACAGTAGGATTGATTTTTCATTCATTATAGAGATGCTTCAATTCCTTGGTTGTGGCCCCAATTATGTTGCACTAGTAAATGTCCTCTTCTTCGATGCCTCAATTTTAGTTTTAGTGAATATTATCCTGACTGATTGCATCCCACTGCAATTCTCAATTAGGTAAGGGTGCTCTCTTACCCCTTATTTATATGTTTTATATGTTTCAAACATGGTGTACTCATTGAATTCAAGTAGGATGAAAGGAATAATTTGAGGTATTTCTATTTTGGATGGCTATAAAATGGTTGAGTTTTTCTAATGACTCCCTTCTATCGATGTCTTTAGATTGGAACAGAGTGGAGGCTACTAGGGGTTGCAAGGATATTTTTTGCAATGCTTCCAATGAAATAGTTAGTGAAAATAATTTAATTATTGGTGGCAACTTGGATGCCACTTTTATGGAATTTGATCAAGCCTAGCGTGATTGACATGTATCCAGGGATTTCATTTTGCACCAATCTCACGACTATTGATATGTTGAATCTGTGTTTGGATTGGCTTTGGTCCAAGCCTCTCATCTAGAAATATATAGATCTTCAATTTTTAGGTAACCTAATAATGGTTTCACACATTCTTCAAGCTTCCCACCTACTATGTCTCATGCTAGGTCTCATGCAAGGCCTAGTTCAAGAGATTGGAGTAGAGAATATGATTTTTTCTTCGGTCCAAGTATAATGGTGAGAAATTACTTCCCATTAGTTCCTTGAGAAGTTTTCATTATGCCTAAGAAGGAAGGGAGCCTCAATATTATTGATGTTTTGACTCAGGGTCATACTTTGGCTGCAAAATGAATAGTCAAATGCCTTGATGGGTTTGCCCCATGGAAAATCATCTTACATTGTCAATTCAATTGTTCCCAATATTTACTATGGATCAAAAACCATTTTTTGTCATGTGATATTATCTCTTCCCATGCCTCTTTAAAGTGCTTGAGTCAGTCATTTGTCAAATCTTGTGGGTGGTTGGGAAGCTTATTACCCCTTTGATAAAAAAATACTTCTCTAGGAGTCAAACAAAATGGGACTTAGCTTGGAACCCAATTTTAATTTGGTTGCATTAAGGTTAATGTGAATATTATAAAAACCAGTCTAATCATCAAATTGATCAAGGTGAAAAAATGAAACTAGATCAAAATTGAATAAAAACTAGAAACAAAACTAGACCACAAAACCAGTCAACCAATAAATAAATAAAATATTCAAATTTTGAAAAAATATATATGTTCATGTGCCTCCATTTGAATCCAAACCATAATACACAAATATCCAAAATTTCTCATTTATACAACAATTAATATTCCATATAACCAAAATAACACTGAGTGCAATCCATATTTGAACCAAAATACATCAACAAAGAAGCTCTAATGGCCTCTAGAGTCTAAAAATAAGTAGAGTACTAATTAATAACTATAGTCTAGACTATATATTATCTGATCTAATCATATGGGAGAATCATATGAATCCTCATAATATACATCCTCAATGTGACTATACTAACAAATGAGATTCTAGCTTGATTTCCCTGGACTTGACTGAAAATTTCCAATTTGCTCAAATGAATTGTGTGAGAGAAATGGACGATGGGGACCTATTTAAATAGAATTATCAAGGACCTAGGGTTAAGTATAGTGTAGCAAGTTTTTTAATTTATTGATTTTTTATAAAAGCTGACCTTACCTGTTCCCCGTCATGATTGCAAAGTTCCATAAAAAAACAATTGGTTCGATAATTTATGGCCAATTTGGTACAAAACCAACCTATTTGGGCATTTATGGACGGTTCCATATGGAACTAGTCAGTCGGTACGAAGCCAACCATTTTTGGTTTTGTTCTTTCAACCAAACAAATATGGCCCTAGAATTAGCCAAAACTGACTAATTTTTCCAAGTCCAATGTAGTGACAATAACATTGGTCAATGTATTTTTTAGTGTCCCAAACTTCAAGAACAATAGTTGATTAAGAAAGGAATATTATTTTGGAGATATCTTCAGTATTTTAGACCAATGACTAGAGGATTGGAGATTCCTAACTATCCAAAAGCCCTAACTACCTTCTAATAAGTTGGTTATCAAAGATATTATGGGACTATTTACTCTTGAAAAGAAGTATAAGTTGAGTATAGATATGCAAGACCATTTTTGTTGTGATTAAGGTTAGATATTCAAGAAGTTAATTCATTAGTATAATTCCATAAAGCTTTATTCTCTTATATTTCGAAAGCATCCCTCATCTCTTGTTTTGAATGTCAAATGGACATCTTCCAATCCATAGGCTAGATAGATTTGTTGATTGCATAGTGCTTGACTACTTCAACACAGTTATAAGCTCCAATTCATTGCTCATTTATATAGGATTGCCTTCAAACCCCACCTTGCAAAATGTGGGTTGAAAAATGGTTTTCCTTTATTGCAAGCACTTAGAGACCTTGCAACACATTCTATGGGAGTGTAAGTTTCTTATAACTTACTAGAAATATGTTCATGATCAACATTCAACTCAATTTCAAGGTCAAGTTCATTGGCACATAATATTTTTTGGCGACTTCATATCCTTGGTAATTTCTCCTTTCATAGGCATTTGGGACTATCTTCATATTACTTATTTATTTACCATCTATAATTTAAGGTGAAAATATGCGTTTTTTGATGCGTTCTGTTCAATCCAATATTTTTGTCAGTGTTGTAAATTAAAGGTATGCATGCAACTATCTATCATATGCTATCTTCCGATTAAGGATGGAAAGATTTAGATGCATTATAAAATCCCCAACCTTTTGTTGGGCAATGCTACCACCACCACAATACTTTAAACACATGATTTCTTTATCAGAGATGAAAAACCCTAGCCTCTTATAATTCCAAAGTTACACATTAAACTCGTAACTACAATATGCATAGTGGAAGGGTGCTTAATGGTAAATTAAATTCACATTGACCAATAATTCAAATGCACGCACAACAAAATATAAGGGAATTATAATCATTCATACAATGTACAAAATCTAGGATTTTATCCATATACTTATGAATACACGAAAAATGAAGCATAAATCTTGCTTGTTATCCAGCCCACTTGTTATCCTGCACAACATAAATCATTGGCATAAATTTTCCCATGTGATCTACTATATCAATTGCATGCATATTGTTCCTGTCTTGTTACTTCCATCCTTATAAAGGTAGTCTTGAAATTTATGATATCCTCGACAACCCCAACATCTAATAGGTTGGATTGAGGGTTTCTTGCATGAAAAGCCACTACCATTGAGTTCACTGATAACTAGGGATGATCGTTATTTCAATTACAACCCATTCGTAAAGGGTGAGGGTTTAAACCCCTTATTTCTCTACTCCATAAAACTCTTCTTCTTGTCGTTCCGTGCTTTTTGTACGACTGATTTATTCATGTTCTACTCTTATAATTGCTCAACCTTGTTTGTGGACGCATCTAAATTTTTGGGCTCATCAAATTTGAGCTTGTCTGCATATATTGAGGGTATACCACTTAACATATCTCTGAATTTTAACCTTCTGATTTTTAATAAAACCGACATACCTTAACATCTCTATGAATTTTCTACCATATTCTTCCATAGTCATATTACCCAACTTCAGTTCGAAAAATTCATGGACCTTATTTTCATTGTTATTCACAGAAAAATACTTCCTTTGAAAGTATTCCTTAAATTTTCACCATGACAACCTCTTCTCATCCAATTTCCTCACTTCTTTGAGATTTTCCCACCATAGGTGAGCCTTGCCCTTCAACTAGTATATAGCAATTTGATCTTCCATATTTGAATAGTAATCGAACAACAACAAATACCTCTGCATCTCCAATAACCAAGCATCAACTTCTTCACCTTTTTTTTATTCTCCATTAAAAGTGGGAGTTTTAATTTTTTTCAACTCCTCCTATAAGCTACTCTTGTGAGACCTTCTCTTATTGTACCTTCTTACAAGAGATATGTTAGACTGTTATCAGTCTCTGAGGTTGTGTAATCTCTTTTACGTGACCTCCCTTCTGCATAAAAATATTATTGGTCATCACTATTAACTTGTCTCTATCTTGCAAGACTTTATTTATCAAACTTTCCCTCATCTTTTCGAGTGTGCCTAGACTTAGATTGTTGGTATAGCTCCTACTCAATTCTATTTAGACTCTACAAAATCTAGGTTTTGAGATGTTGTTTCTCTTTTACTAGTCTGGTATTATCAACTTTAAAATTGAGAACCTCCATCTTGAGGATTCTCATGGTCTCCTCCAGATCTCCATTTTATTGTCCTAGCACCCCCCACACTCATATCCTGTATTCTCACCTCTTCTTCCCGACTGCTAATGTCTGGCATATCCCCTGTTTCTTCACTTCACATAGTGTAGGTTGTTTTTTGAACCTGTATACGTTTCAAAGAATTTCTTTAATTTTTTTCCCAACTCAAAAATTTTGAAGCTACTGGCATGTTTTGCTCACTAGTAGCTTTCCATAGATTGCTTACTCATGAAATTCTGACACATGAGCACAAAATTATGTCCTCCAAAAGTTCCAATTGGAATTTAATTCTTCTTCTCAGAACTCTTGTAGATTTCTCCTTAATTTATTGAATTTTTCTATCACCAAATCTAGTTTCTAAATGCGCAGATGCATTATGCTTGAAATTCCCTTTAATTTGACTACTTACAAGCCAAATTTCAACTCTTGAACATAATGATATGTCCCTCAAAATTTATGTCTCTCTCACTTTGAGTTCATCAACTATTATAAAGTTGTAAAACTGATTTTAAACTCCAAAATTAAATTTGTAATCCTTAGTACCTTACCTGCTTTATTCCCATTGGGTAAGAACATGTACTTCAGAAACCAAGCCAACATGATCTAGTTAGTTCCCTAGCTATCACATGGGTCTATCCCTTCCACGTGATAAACTTAAAACTATATCATGAGAAGCCCACTATGAACTCAAAGGTTAGAATATAGCTATATATATTTTACCAAATGTGTGTGTATATTGCAATGATTTTATATTCATAAATATATATACAAAATTGATAAGCCAATGTTTCTAATAGACCACAATTATAATATTATATGCAAACAAAATATATATATATATATAATATCAGGTCCACCATATGCCTCAACGCTACACAAAATATACGTAATTAAAATAGTTCGCGATTTAGCCTCACCATGGCTCAAAAACATGCTTCATGCTTCACGATTGCATTCTGGGATTGAGACCCGCCTCCATGGTCAATGGCTCGACCACTATTCTCCACCTGCCTTTGGATTCCAATGCCCTCGAGACAACGCCTTGCGGCTCGCCTCTACTCATCGGTGCTCCAAGCAACCTCATCCCGACCCACCCTTCATAATTCGAGAACCAGCCCATAGGCCCTTCGTGGTTCTCATATAACACAAAACGTATGTATCGGGGCAATTTCATAAAATATTTATTAAATAAATATATGTAGGTAATCACATGTATATTTTTAATATAAGATAATACATATAAAACATTATTTTATGAGTAATACACCATATACGAAAAACTAAAAATGATTTCAATACTCCTCTCGTCGTTCCTCGTTCAACCTTCCATATAAAAATGCACAAACCTTGAAACATTATATATACACACATTGGAGAGGGGTATGTACTTTTAATAAATTAAAACAAAATTTTTTGGGCTTAATGGTTAAGAACATGTGTTTCTTCCTAAGAGGTCACAGGTTCAAAACCAGAGGGGGTAGAGTATGTATGCCTTCGAAATCTTAGCAGTCAAATCTCTGTGCAGAGGTGGGTCCCTTGTCCCACAAACAAGAAAGTCACATACACGAATTTGGTGTCTGGCTTAGATGTGACCTTAAAATTGGATAATAATAATAATAATAATAATATCCAATTTTGACTTCCCCCAAACATATAAATCATTCTATACATTATATAGGTTTATATATATATATATATATATATATATATATATATATTTATATTATTGATTTAAGACTTCTCTAATTTTTATTGAGAATGACTTTTAGATAAATCACATTATTATTTGTTGGTCGATGTTTTTAACCATCTAATGGAGTTCATCTTTGTCTCGGAAAATGAACCAGATGGTTCAAAACATCGACCAACAACTAATAATGTGATTTATTCGAAAGACATTCTAAATATACACATTTTATTAATATGTCTTTCATATATATATATATATATATATATACCAAATGGAATTGTAATAGTAGGAATGATGTTTAATTTTAAAGGTTATATGGTTATACCACTTTGAATTTTGTTGAATAATTGGTGAACAACCACCATTATGACTTTGATCAAATAATTGGTGAACAACCTGTAACTTCTCATTTCGCTTCCATTTGTGGCCCAAGCAAGCCCATTGTTGTAAACCAGGCTCTGATACCACCTTGTAACATACCCAACTTTCTATTGGGTCATGCTACCACTACCACAATAATTTAAACACATGATTTCTTTCTCGGAGATGAAAAACCCTAACCTCTTATAATGCCAAATGTACACATTAAACTTGTAATTACAATATGCATAATGTAAGGGTGCTTAATGGTAAATTAACATCACATTAACTAACAATTCAAATGCACAAACAAAAAAATATAAGGGAATTATAATAATTTGTACAATGTACTAAATATGGGGTTTTTATCCATAAATTAATGAATACATGAAAAATTCACAAGTAACGCATAACATTAAATAGTCATGGCACATAACATTAAGATACACAACAAATTTATAATCATTTGCACATAAACCCAAAATCTATGGTTTTAACAACAAAGACATATAAACAGTAGGGCGCGTAAGATGAAATACTTATCTGGCTAAATTAATCGATTGGCTACAAGCTGTCCATGTTTCGCCTTGCCATAAACCACATGGTTCATGAATTTCATCCACGAGTCACCCCCTAGCCAAGGCTGCAACTCCACATGCAACGATAAACCAATAAAGGATATACCTCCATGACCAAGGTTCCAGTTCAAGAGTCATGCTTCTCCATGGCTCCAGGCACCCTCCAAGCTAACTGCCAAGGTGCCAACCCAACGATCATGTTGCTTCACGGCTCTAAGCACCCTCCAGGTTGCAAACTGACATAGCTCCCAATTGGTCCAAAACCCAAGCTTAGGGCTCACTAGTTGGTTGCTTAGGACAAAAAATTAATCATCATCAACATAATAATGGTAATCATAATCATAATCATAATAATCCCCCTAATGAGGCATGTGGGTAAGTATATATATATACTACACATAACTACATGGCCTTTATAAACCATGTGGCACTCAGAATCCATGTGGGCCCCAAGTGCTCTCATCATCACCCTCCATCATCAACACCATTGTCCCCTTGCCATCATGGAGTTGCATGCCCCCCATACTCTTACTGTGTAGTGGGATTCACAACTGGCCTATTTTATTATAAAATATATACATGAGCTACATTGTATTTAAAAGCTTGGCCCTTTGGGTAACATAACCAAAACCAACATATATGTCTCGGTGTGTTGGCCCCGAAATATAAAACATAAATACATAGCCACTTAGACCCACAAAAATGTCTCTTTCTCACCGACCTAATATCATGGTACACATTTTTACATCATAAACTGGATGGGGTATTACATGCATTAAATTACTATAAATTTATTGCAACTTTAGTAGCTCTAAGGAATATGATATAACAGTGTTAAAACCTTCAAGTTGAAAATAAAAGTGGGTGTATATAGTAGAGTGTTAGTTTTGAAGTTTTTAACACTGTAAAGAAATTACCTGCAAACAAATCCTTAAAAAAAACAAAAAATATACAATGGCGAGAACGTAAAATATACACAAAGATTTTGCATTATGTTCTTTTCAATGTTATAATACATTATATACACATCGAAGCATTCATAAACCCTGTAATTCTTCCTCCCACATTTAACCAATTTCACAAGCTCACTAGGGTAAACATGGGAGAGTGTCACTGTGACATGACCTGACCTCCAAGTTCCAGTTAAGGAAGTGGGGCCTATAAACTGAACACTTACTGACATCCCATAAGGACTACAAATCACTCAAGAGCTGGAAAACCACCTCGAGTGATCAATCCCCAAGTTGGAAACCTTTTTCTTTGACAAAACACACAACAACGAAAGAGTGCAATTAT
This sequence comes from Pinus albicaulis, assembly GCA_034641835.2. Taxonomy (NCBI): domain Eukaryota; kingdom Viridiplantae; phylum Streptophyta; class Pinopsida; order Pinales; family Pinaceae; genus Pinus; species Pinus albicaulis. Next base: position 912,362,610 of record CM076579.1, on the reverse strand, counting down.
AGGCCTCCAACCGCACACACAAGCCTTATTCCATGCATTTATGGCCTAAATCCTCTAGTTCTGAGAATGTGGTCTCGTGATCAGTGCCACCTTTTCAGGACAACCTCCAGACCACTTCCCAGAATTGTCTATAACTTTCTAAAGTCATAAATTACATGACGACAATTCCAACCATTCAAACTTGAAGCCAGAAACTGACCTAAACTACTTAATCCATAAAAAAAAAATTGTGAAACATATGGAAAACATGTAAGCTACAAGTAATGAATGCATATCTGACCATAAAATGATAGTCTTCATCTGAGAATCAACAAGAAGGCTCTAGACCCTCTCTAGCTAGCTGCAATATCACTTGCTAGTCCATACATTCATCAACCAATCAATAACTTATAAAAACATATTACGAGACATAGATAGATTACATCACATAATCAACATATAATCCAACAAATAATAAATATAGAAACCATGGCAAATCAATCATAATTTCAACATGATAACCAATACAAGTGCTCATAAATCACAGTAGGAAAATAACTCTTAGTAACATATGAAAATTCCAACCAAGTCAGGGACTTCTACGTACCACCCGGCCATATATTGGGATGAACCAATGTCTCTTTCAACTAATCACCCCTGTGCCATATTCCAAGCATGAATTTTGGATCTCATGGAATAAGCCAAGACAAAACCAACCAGGGCTTCCAGAGGCCAAACCACCTCAACCATCAACCATAATGGTTGCATCCCTATTGTCCAGAAATCACTAACTTCAACTAGATTGGTCTCTACCCAAGCTTTCTAGGGCTCCAGGAACTAGTAACTCAACCCACAACCTTCCAGGGCTCCAAAGTGTTTGTTCGAACTGCGACTTGAGGGACTAGTAACTTGTAACAACCCTAGTAAAAAACTCATGTAAATAATGTTAATAAAGGAAAAATAATAACCAAGGTCATGGGACACATATTCCAAGCTGAATTTTGGGGAAAACATCCTAGTATGGGTGTTCATTTGGTTTATTATGGCTAAGGAAATTGGAAAAGGAAATTACAATGGATTTGGAAAGGAAAAATTACATTAATTGGCATTTTATTTATGAAAATAATGGAAATTAGGAGAAAAGGAAGGTGAAAGATCACATGTTGCATGTGAAGGGGGAAATGAAAGAAAATAATGGAAAATTGAAGAAATTAGAGGCCTCATTAATAAAAAGGCTTCTGAGGATCAATTGGTACCTTTTGTCAATTCAGTTTTGGAGCTCTCTCTCTATTCTCTTTCTCTCTCACACTCTTGGACACTTAGAGTTTTCATGGAGCACTCTAGAATTATATCAAGGAAATCAAAGGAAGGACCAATAATGAAAATGGAAGAAAATATCAATCAAGGAAGAGCAGGATCAAGTGGATACAACGAGATTAATTTCAGGTATCGATTTCCATGTGTGATTTCCTTGCTAGATTTGGCATGCATGGTACATGCATGTGTGTATTTGGTTCTCTTGTTGTCATTGGTATAGGATTTTCCAAGTGTGACAGTGTTCTTCATACTTGCCTTTCCATTTCCATATTGCCATGGTGTGGTGGGTTCTCTTGTATTTGGTTGAGCTATATTTCCAGATGGTTTTGAAATTGAGTGAGGTGGTCTTTGAAAGAAAGAAAACAAGGCCTAAGAATCCCTAGACCGAAGAATGTGGGATTGCGGTAAAGATAGATTTTTGTGTTCCTCGGTAGGCCTAGGAATCATCGGCTGTGATTGACAAGATGTATGGTAAATCCTAGAGGTGTGTTCCCTTGATCAGGCCTAGGAATCCTCAACCGGTGTATGGCGAGATATACGGTAAATCTTAAAGGGTAGAGTCTCGATTAGGCCTTGGAATCCTTTACTGGTGAATGGCGGGATATATGGTAAAACCCAAATACTAGGAGGCAGTAAATTCCTTACGGTGTAGGTGGAGAAATCCAGTGGCATCCATGCTTGTTTAGGTCTTAGTGATCCAGTGGGGATCATAGTAAAGACTGAGGAAACCTAGTTTGGTTTGGTTTTTTGTCCCACATTCATGCTTGGAATATGGCACGGGGGTGATTTCCTGAAAGAAGGATTTGGTTCCGCCAATATATGGTCGGGTGGTTCGTGGAAGTCCCAAACCTGGTTGGATTTTTCATTAATTAATGAGAGCTTCTTCTCCTTGGAATTTCATGTGTAAATGTACTGGCTCATATGTGGTTTTTATGGCTATTATATCCTTGTTAGTTATGTTGGTTATATGCTAGTTATGAGTATGTTTTATGACAGACTTGATGTATGGTTCTCATCCTGTTTTGATTAGCAAATGAATGTACAATGAATGTATGACCTAATAGATGATAATGCATCTATTGTGATATGGAAACAATGCTTCTTGACTAATATCAGATAAGTATGACACCCCTATGCTCAAATTTGTTGTTATGACCTATAGATTACATATTTGTGATATGTTTGATGAAATTCTTGTCATGGCTAGTAGGGGTCAGATCAAGTATTTGCACTAGTGATTACATTAGTAGCTTTTTTCATTTTTATTATTCATTTCTTAAGGTTTCATGGAGTTCTAGGCAATGGTTTGAGACTTGGCCTTGAAAAAGTGGCTCAAAATCTGGGGTCACTGGCACATAACTACCTGAATAATTCCACAGTCGCTAGAATGCCTTACTATAGGAGTGACTGGAAGGCCTTGGTCGCATGCATGGGTTGTCATGGTAGTGGTTGAGAGTCAATATTAGTAAAATGTCAAGTTTCCTTAGGGGTTGGTCACATGAAAGGGTTGGTTGGCTCCTGAAGGTTTTTTAGCTTGTGTGGAAAGTTAGTTTGGTTTTTTTATGTCGTTTCCACTTCCTTAACTACACATGGGGACTTGAATCACATCATAGTAGCCTCTCGTAACATTTTTACCCCAATGGACTGGTTAGCTTGGGTAAATGTGGGAAGAGGGTGTTACAGAGTGGTATCAGAGCATGGTTCACCCCTTTGACTGTATGGGAAGTGTGTTTGTCATGCATACATGTCGGTTTTATATGTGTTATTTATGCTTATGGTCTATGTGTTTGTTGTGTATGCATGGTGGTGGTCATGGTTGTAGTCTTTTTTCCATGTGAAAGTTGATGGTGTTGATGTTGGATGTGTTTATTCCGAGTGTTTGTCAGATATGCATTGGTTATGCATGTTAATGCTTATATGTTGTTATGCATACATCGGGTCCATAGTGATAGTCGTTGTGCATGATGTCATGGTATGTGGTCGGTATAGTCATGCATTGATAACTGGATAATGGTTGAAATGATGTTTATATACTATTATGATTATGATTATACATGTATTGGGCTAATATGGTTAATCTTGTAGACAACATATCCTCCCCTGAACTATACTGAGGTATTATGTTTTGGTTTATATGACATGATATACTTGTAGGAAAGAGATCAAATATGACTAGAAATATGGTAGACTACAATTCATGAGACTATCCCTATGGATCAGATGAGCATTGTGGTGGTGGGAGATCTTCTGACTTAGTAGATACACTGAGAAGCTTGAAGGAAGAAATAAGAAGTTGCAACAAAGATAATGACAGAATCATTCAGACACAGGAGAAACAAGTAGAAGTTAATGAAGTAATCCTTCAGAGTTTGTCAGAATTGCAGAGACAAGGACTACTTTGGATCATCCATGGGCAGGAGATAGGACTAATGGGGCATATGGTAGTATATCTCATGGTGCGCACAAGTCTGATAGAGGACACAATGAGAGATGGCAGGCTCTTGGATACTCCAGATAAGAAAAGTGATGGGCACAAGTTGTATTCTAGTTTTGGTTCTGACAGGAATTATGATCATCATCGTTATCATCCTTACAAGAGGATTAATAGGGGATATTTTCCAAAAGAGTTCAAGAAGTAAAAACCACCTACCTTTGATGGGGACTTGAAGAAGTCAAAAGATGCAGAGGAATGGTTACTTTGGATGAAGAAATTATTTGAGTTTCATGGGTACACAAAGAACATGAAGGTCATAATAGTTATCTTCAACCTCAAAGGAAAAGCAGACATCTGGTAGGAAGATATGAAGTGGCTTAGAGATATAAAGACAAAATACTTGAGTTGGCATGAATTCAAGCAACTTTTTAGGAATAAATACTCATCAGAGGGGCACTACAATAGAAAATATAAGGAATTCTATGAGCTAAATATGAGATCGATGACAGATGAGGAGTATATGACCAAGTTGTTGGAGTTGTTGAGGTATGTACCATATCTTAAAAAAGAAAAGGCTAAAGTTCAAAGGTTTGTTAGTGGATTTCCATTAGCATTTAGAGACCGGATTGAGTATGATGAGCCTATGTCACTTGAGGAATTTATTGGTAATTTGAAGCACGGTTATGAGTAGTCAAAGCATCAGACATAATCTCAGCAAGGTTGTAAAGGGAAAGATAAATCTAAAGGTAAATGACAGCCGAAAATAACAATACCTCAAAATGCAAAAGTGAAAGAAAATGTTTCACCTTACAAGATGTTCAACATAGATAGTGTTAGCAAATGGATTTGCATCCACTCACCCCACCTTATTTTTCTATGTTTTCACCTCATCTCTGATGCAGCAAAACTGAATTTTTTTTCCAATTTGTGGATCTGTGGGTTATGGGCCCACGTTTGGTTGAAATAATTCTTCCGGCAGTGAAAAAAACTCCTCAATATTCTGGCACTCTTCTTCATACGTAAATCCCCTTCATTGCTCTCGATATGAATGGATGTTGGATCTATTGCGGATCACACGATATTGTTAATGGATCACCATTGATTCTCTTCAAATCTCATTTTTATATTTCTCGATCCTGGCCAGACCTGTGAAATTAACTCAGAATCAACACTTCCCATCAACGTCTCATTTCTTCATCATTTGGATCATCAAACGTTTAATATTACCCTCAATAAAAATAAATACCATCCAATGTAGAATTATATTCCAACATTAAAGGGTTAGCATAGTCTTGATTTTAATCACACACAGATATAACAAACAACAGTCAAAACTCTATTTAATTCTCTCAAATACAGTCACAAAGAAAAAAAATTCAATTTAAGGAACAACACTGCAGTATGAGTCATGGTTGGGCTAGTTTGTACACAATTGACCACGAAGGCCAATTCTGGTCTTTACATTGCGTCGACCCCTCCCTTCTAAGCACTCACACCTACAATATATATTACCTCAATACAATTTAAGGATGAGATCTTTTGAGATCTGATCTATTTTAATATCTCTCACATCCCTCAAAATCTGCGTAAGATAACAAATTACAAATAAACTCAAAGATATTGGAGGAAATATCGTCCTCATGCCATGCTTTCTCCTTTGGAAGGTTCCAAAATTCGATTTTGACTTGGGGTTGTCGATGCTCCTGCATCAGAATCCCGAGGTGAAAAATTTCCTTATGACCTCCTGGTCATGTGCCTTCTTCATCCCTTAGCAATTCTACCCACATCCTCTGTGGAATTTCCTTTGTGATATTTTTGTGAGCTGCAACAAAACTTCTATAGTATCAAGTCCTCCCTGCTACATGATACCTCACCAAGCTTCTCTCCTCTAAGCTCAATCTTTCGAGATCCCTCTGGTTCTCTCTTCTCTAGAACCATTTGAGCACTCCTGGCTCTAGGTTGCTGCAAATGATCTCACCTTCCTCTACTCAACAATATAAAGACCACAAACTCACCAGTCTTCAACATAACTGTACCTCCTTCTTCCTTCCCATGCAAACTCTTTCTTGCAGGAAATATTTCCCTGCTTTGATACCACTTTGATGTAGAAAAAATGCATATGTTTTCCAATTCGTAGATCTGTGGGTTATGGGCCCACGTTTGGTTGAAATAATTCATTTGGCAGTGAACAAAACTCCTCAATATTTTTGCACTCTTCTTCATACGTAAATCCCCTTCATTGCTCTTGATACGAATGAACGTTGGATCTGTTGCGGATCACATGATATTGTTAATGGATCACCATTGATTCTCTTCAAATCTCATTTTTATATTGCTCGATCCTAGCCGGACTTGCAATCATAATTCATTTGCGGAAATATTTTAACCATTTTGTATTCACTGGAAAGTTTACTATAAGTTGGGGTGTTATATCTAACTCCTCGCTAGATTCCCTTTATGTGCAATTAACTTAGAATTCAACGCTTCCCATCAACGTCTCATTTCTTCATCATTTGGATCATCAAACGTTCAATATTACCCTTAATAAAAAGAAATACCATCTAATGTAGCATTATATTCCAGCATTAAAGGGTTAACATAGTCTTGATTTTAATCACACGTAGATATAACAAAGAAGAGTCAAAACTCTATTTAATTATCTCAAATATAGTCACAAAGAAAACAAATTCAATTTCAGGATCAACATTGCAATATGAGTCATGGTTGGGCTAGTTTGTACACAATTGGCCACGAAGGCCAATTCTGGTCTTTACATTGCGTCGGACCCTCCCTTCTAAGCACTCACACCTACAATATATATATATATATATATATATATATATATATATATATATATATATATATATATATATATATATATATTACCTCAATACAATTTAAGGATGAGATCTTTTGAGATCCGATCTATTTTAAGATCCGTCACATCACTAAAATAAGCGTAAGCTAACAAATTAAAAACAAACTCAATCATATTGGAGGAAATATCATCCTCATGCCATGCTTTCTCCTTTGGAAGGTTCCAAATTTAGATTTTGACTTGGTGTTATCGATGCTCCTGCATCAATCTCCACTGTTATCACTGACCTCATATCGTTTTTTCCATTCTCGCATTTATATTGCGCTGGCCACATCATCAAACTCCTTATCCTTATAATCACCATTTTTTCCAATTCTATATCATATGTTTATCCTTTACATGCTAATTTCACCAAAAAATTGTCTCTACAATGGAGAAAAGAAATGTTTTGAAAGTGTTGGGATGCTTTAGTATTATTGGTCTACTTCATGTACATTGCCTTCTTGGAGATTATTACAGTGGAGTCAAGTGCTTCAAGCTATGGTGAAATTGGTTGACCAAATGAGAAATAATATGAGGCATTTGTCAAATATTTGGACTTATTATCACTAATAAAAGAGAAAGAGACATGGATGAAAGGTGCCTTCAAAATTTTGAATTCGTCGAATGGATGGTTGGGTTATGGTTTATTTATCCAAGTCAAGGTCTAAGTTTCGAAGGGGAAGAGCCCACGAAGGAGCCAAAAGGGGTACACTACACATAAAATAGAATGGTGTGGAAAATTGTATATAAACCTCAATGTTTCACCTCCCATAGTGCATGTGGGATAAACTCACTTTCAAACTTTTTTATAAAAAAATTCCAATGTTATCATGATTTGGAAGTTTCGAATTCTAATTGCAGTGCTATTTCTCCAGTAGGTTGGTCTTTTTTTGGGCGATACAGTTCTAGATTTTGACCTATGAATATTAAGGAAGGGTTATATTCCTATATATATTGTAAATTCAATGTAATAGAGGTTGGAATCAGTTAGGATGATAGCTCATTGAACAAGGACTATTGCACTCAGTTTGGCCAGTTAATAAAGAAGATTTGCACCTATTTTTTGGGGATACATGTGGTATGATGTTTATCATTGTTTTTCCTTCAGTTTCATATGTTAGAATATGTTGTATTCATGTTCATTACATCTTTGTTTTATGATCTCTTTCAAGTTGATAGGCAGAATACATGTTTTCTCATGCTCTGTTTAGGGAAATTTATCATAATTTGTCCATTTTCCTCTGTTTAGGAAGAATACATCTCCTATGCTCTTCCTAACTCCTCATCAGCTTAAATCCATCTCATGACAATAATATTAAAGTGTTAAGCCTTATGGCTTCCTTGCCCCATTGAATATCTGCAACCCTATCTCATTTTCCCTGACCTAGCTCCCTTGATCATACTTTCATCCAGCAGCCCGACCAAAATCAATTATCAAAACCCCTGAACTCACACCTAGCCTAAAATCCTAATCCATTTAGCCTCCTAGGCTGTGTTTTGTAAAGAGAGCCCTCTCCAACTTGGTAGGGCTAGATACCAAGTTAAAAGTTTGGTCTGTGGTTACCTATGTTGGGATCTCTTCTTCAGCCTTAGAGATCTAGTGGAGTGATAACATATTGGTGTCATTGTCGAGGAGCAAGGTGATAGATCTTCCCCAGGAAAGATCATCAAATTTCAGATCTGATTGCTGATGGTGGACAGTGGTTAGATGCATATGAAGGCTAAAATCATCTACCTGGTGACTCCAGATAGTTCAGGTTGATCAAAAGACTCCATTGGCAGAAGAATTTATAAATCAAGACATTCATGGCACCTCCACTACTCACTGATCAGGTCACGTACTAAAACAAGATGATTGGGTATGTGTCAAACCCTCTATTTTGTGAAGTTGTGAAAGAAGTGAGGGATAAGTTAGTGGATATTCAAATAGATGAGGTCTTTTCAACGGTTTTCCTTTATTTTCTGAGATCTACGAAGATTTTTCCTGAAGGTAAAACTAGCTTCTTTGGATTAGTTGTTGAAAGGTTTGAGAACGAGTTTAAGATTTTAAATGATCAAATCAAATCATATAATTTCCAAGATCCTAAGAATTTATTGGAAACCCTCCCTCTTTCCAAACAAGAAAAAATAGTGTTGCATTTCGATGTTGAAATCAAGGATTGTTTTGAAAATGAATTTGACCACTCATATCTGAAACTGTATGATGATATAGAAAGTGAATTTACAAAATACTTTGAAGATCAAGAGATAGGTCATGAATTTTGTGATCCTATTGCTTTCTATATGAAGGAGTACTTCCATACAAAGTCCTAATTAATTTCTAGTACTTGGCATTTTTTTCATGATCTCATGGCTCGTGGTTGTGGAGACCAGACTTACAATTGGTTTCTAATGCCCTTACAAGCTCTGGTTCTGGTTTTTGTTAAAAGAAGTGAAGGGGGCCAAGTACTGGATCAGATTTTTGATTGGATATATTGGATATTTTATATTTATTGAAATCAAGCATCTGGTGTTAGAATAGGTTATATGTACATAAATAATCTTACTTGGTAAGCATCTTTTCATTGATATTTTCAGTTTAGTATTCAGATTGTTTGAAATCAGTTTGCAACTATTTGTGACTCCATGCCCAATAAGAAGGCATTGAGCTACGAGTTCTCAGATATCTGTGGTTCTTGACACCTCCTAAAAGGAGTTACCTTCCCCAGTTGGAGCCGATGTTAGCTCATGGATTTTCATCCCACCCACCCCACCTTTATTTTCTATTTTTTGACCTCAGCTTCACCGTTATCACTAGCCTCACATCGTTTTTTCCATTCTCGCATTTATATTGTGTTAGCCACGTCATCAAACTCCTTATCCTTATAATAACCATTTTTTTCCAATTCTATATCATATTTTTATCCTTTACATGCTAATTTCACCAAAAATTTGCCTCTACAATGGGGGAAAGCAATGTTTTGAAAGTGTTGGGATACTTTAGTATTATTGGTCTGCTTCATGTACATTGCATTCTTGGAGATTATTACAATGGAATCAAGTGCTTCAGGCTGTGGTGAAATTGGTTGACCAAAAGAGAAATAATACGATGTATTTGTCACATATTTGGACATATTAGCACTAATAAAAGAGAAAGAGACATGGTTGAAAGGTGCCTTCAAAATTTTGGCTTTGTCGAATGGATGGTTGGGTTATGGATTATTTCTCCAAGTCAAGGTCTAAGTTTTGAAGGGGAAAAGCCCTCGAAGGAGCCAAAAGGGGTACACTACGCATAAAATGGAATGGTGTGGAAAATTATATATAAACCTCAATGTTTCACCTCCCATAGTGCATGTGGGATAAACCCACTTTCAAAAAAAAATTATAAAAAAAATTTCGATTTTCTCTGTGTGACCAGTTGAATTCTAAGGTTATTCCTGAGAAAATCGTGGCGAATTTTGGGAAAATGAAAGAGATTTTTCCTCAGAACGAGCTAGAAAATATAACCTTTTTCAGTTTTGGCATAGCTGCTACAGATTTGGAGAATTGAGATCATCTTTGATCCCTATTTTTTGAATCTCATAATTTTCCTGTTTAAAACATGTTTTTGGAATGTCAATCACGGGCAAATGAAAAAAATAGCTGGAAACTGAAAGAGGTTTTTTCTCCAAATGGGCTCAAAAACAATAACCTCTTCTATTTTTGGCATATCTGTTACATTTTGGGAGAATCAAGATCATAATTGAGCCCTATTTTTTAAATCTCTGAATTTTCCTGTTTGACACATGTTTTTGGAATGTAGATCGTGGGCAAATGGAAACAAATATTAGGAAACTGAAAGAGGCTTTTCTCAGAATGGGCTAAAAAGCAATAAACTATTTAAATTTTTTCATATCTATTACAGATTAGGAGAATCGAGAGCATATTTGAGACATATTTTTCAGATCTCAAAATTTTCCTGTTTGACACATATGTTTTGAATGTAGATCTCAGGTAAATTGAAAAAAAATTCAAGGAAATGAGAGAGGTTTTTTCTCATAAAAAATGGATCTAAAAAAACCTCTTCCATATTTTACACAACTATCATGAGTTGGAAGTTTAGAATTCATAATTGCTATGCATTAGGTTGGTATTTTTTGGGAGGATATAGTTCTAAATTTTGATGTAGCAGACTGCTATTTTGGGGGAATTGGATAATTTGGACCTCTAAATCTTAAGGAAGGGTTATATTCATATATATATCTTGTAAATTCAATGTAATAGAGGTTGGAATCAGTTTGGATGTTAGTCCATTGATCAAGTACTATTGTAGTCAGTTTGGCTAGTTAATAAAGAAGAGTTGCGGCTATTTTTTTGGGATACATGTGGTATAATGTTTATCATTGTTTTTCCTTCAATTTAATATATTAGAATGTGTTGTTTTCATGTTCATTACATCTCTATTTTATGACCGATTTCAAGTTGATAAGAAGAATACATCCTTGCTCATGCTCTATTTAGGGAGAGTTATCAGAACTTGTCAATTTTCCTCTGTTTAGGAATAATACATCTCATATGCTCTTCCTAACTCCTCATCAGTCTTAAAACCATCTAAACACAATCATCTTAAATTTTTAAGCCTTATGCCTATCTTTCCCCATTGAATCTTTGCAACCCTATCACATTTTCCCTGACCTAGCTCCCTTTGTCATACTTTCATCTTGCAGCCTGACAAAAATGTTGAACCCTTAGTTAAACTAAGAGGGGGGGGTGGGGTGAATCAATTTAACACATTCATGGACTTTTAAAACTTTTCATTAAAACTTATTTATGCCTTCATTTCATGTTCAAATTAATATGTGAGTAATCTTAGAGTGTGAGCAGAAAGTATTAATATAATATAACAACAGACTTAATATGAGAGCAACAAGTATTAAGCAGATGAGATAAACCATATAAACACATACACATCATGCACAGAGACACCAGATATAAGTGGAAACCCATAAAGGGAGAAAACTACATATTATTATTATTGTGATGCAAAGACAAGCTCCAACTCCCTCTCACCACTGATTTTTTGTAGGCACCAACCTACAGGAGGCTCCTACCTCAATTCTGCAAGCTACAACTTGCAAGGAAGGTCCAACTCCCATCAATTTTTTGCAGGAACCAACCTACAGGAGGCTCCAACCTCAGTCAACTACAACTGACATTTTATCAAGCTACAACTTGATGTGGAAGCACCAACTCCCATCTATTTTCTACAGGCTACAACCTACAGGAGGCTCCTACCTCAATCAGCTACAACTGACATCTATCAAGCAACAAATTGATAGGGAAGCTCCAACTCCCTTACTCTTTCAAAAGAAAAACACTCGCTGATTTACCTTGGATATCAGCTCTATTCTGTACCATCTTCACTGTTGTGTATCAGTCTTCATATCTACCTTATATCATCTCTGCATCTTCTCAGATTCACTATCAGCTCCTCCTTCTTCTCTACCTCACTGCTTCATTTTTGCATTCTCTAACTTTTCACTGCATCTCGTTCTATTCCTCCTTCTTCTTATCTTTTCTGCCTCAATTCTGCATTCTCCAACCTCTCTCTCTCTAACCTCTCTATGCATATCAAGTTGATATTATATATAGAGTTCATCACATGACTGTTTACATTCCTCAAGGAATTTGAAGTGAATAGTCCTGACTTTTTGCCTTCTGCCTCCTTATTTCTTTTATCATCTCATTCAGAAAAATATAACAATATATATTAATTTCAAGTTTACAGTGGGATTTTTGTTTTCCTCCGAAGACTTGCCAATGCATCACAAACAATATAAAATCAATTACAACATTTACATTTTCAGTTTCAATATATAAACTTCACTCAGCCCTTGGATTTTGGCTTTGCTGGCATTTCTTTTCTGTTGTTGTTAAGTAATTGTTCTACATACTTCTGTTCACCATGCCTGTAAAATGCCCTGTGACCTTTTCAGTTTCTACATTCTCTGTTTACCTCTGTCAGGCCCACATTTTCATCCCTGTGTTTATTCACCTGTTCACTATACTTGTGTGCACCTACTGCATATATAGCTACTTTTCAAGTTTATCCTCAAATAAATATAGATCTGGGCAATTTCTATTCATTATCAATCTCTGTGCTCGGGCTACCTGATTACACACTCTCTGTCCATAATATATTTTCAAATCAACCCCCTTCATCCTTTTTGGATTACTGCACATTTTTCTGCAGCTCTCTCTCTCTTTCGTTGCGGTTGTGTAACCGCTGCACATATAATTGTCTTTTAATATAACTGCTGATTTTAAATTTGGGCAAACTCTCAAGTTTCTAATCCCTTGGGCTGGAAATTTAATTAACTGCGGAGGCTTCTTATACTCACGATTATAAAACCCATAAAATACATAATATGCTCTTGTAATAAACCCAATCAATGTTTTAATTCAATTTCGGAGCTATATTACAGCCCACTCGTATGTATTCGAATTGCCTAATTCGAATTACATTTGGCCCCAAATCAAGGTTATGAAACATTTAATAAACTTTGAACTTTATTAATACTCTGGCAGATATTAAGGTTTGGTTGGGACTTCGAATTTTACTATTTCAACACCCCAAAGCTTCTCACCTCAAAGGCTCAACCCAATCTGTGAACTTTATAAAACCCACTATATTAAATACCAGTGTAGTATATATATCAGCATATATATATGTTCCCCAACCAAATGTGAAAACCCATGTATTCACTTTAACGTATGCCCAGCACACACCTCATTTCATATAGGTTTCGACTTTAGCACAATATATAAATATATCACCATGTATGCATATTCCCCGAGTCAAGCGTTCAAACTATTAATAAACTGTGGCTTTTATTTAGCACCCAACATAAGCATGGTCGCGGTTTTATAACCTTTATAACATCAAACTGTATTACGTGGAATCTCCTCTTACAAATCCCTGCCATGAAGACTTCTTCACCGTTAATAAATGGTTATGAATCCATAGCTACAACACTCACGCATATAATATGCTCTCATATACAAAGAACCCAATCAATCCCAACTTTCAGCTCTTCTATACCCGCACCCTTGTGACAATTTATATCAACTATGATTTATTACTATATTTGCATCCTCTGTCAAGAACATTACAACAAAGCCTCAGCCTAGGCTTAAACTCAACGATAACCGTATGGCGTATTTGGGCCCACATTCAACCGCTTATCTCTCACATCTGACGGTTGAGAATTTATCGTTTTGTTTTGGGATGATCTGACGATAATCACGCAATCAAACTACCCTCCTTTTAACCGCCCAAAAACGCGCGATGACGATGGGTCCCAGCATTAACTTACCCTGGTCATCCAACGGTCACTGTCTTATTGCACTTCAACCCTCCGATCGTACAGCAATCGCACGGGTTAGATGCACGGGTTTTAACTCGCAATGAGAGCGGGTTCTCCAAACCTCTTAAGACCACGTGTCAGCCGATGGCATTGATCGCGTTCGATTTGGAAATACCGCTTATCATACAAAAGCGGTGCGGTGAAAACCGTCTGGTGTTCCAAACCACTATCACTATTCATCCCTCGTGGTTCCATGGTTCTTCAATATTCCGCGCCATCTCTTTTAGCATGGTTTCTCCACGTAATAATGTCAGTTCATCTAACCGCAATGCTGTTATATAGTTTCGATGGAATCCTTATAGACTATTCAGCTCGGGTTTCTTGCATTCAACATGAACACCCTTCACACGTGAAACACACTATTACTTTGACAGACAGAGCTAATATGCCCTGTATACCCAGAACACGTCCGTGACTCGCTCTCCCAACAGAGCTTCACAAGTGTCCACGGTGGTTCACACCAACTTCAGAGAGGGTTCTTGATGTAATAGGCCTCTTCGCACAAGATAGTCATACCTTCGATATAGCCACAGAATGGATACATCTGCGAGCATTCAGGAGTATAAGCACTCACCCAAAGATTCACATCGACATCACCCAACAATCGTATCTTAACAGTAGCCCTCAGCACAGAGTCATCACACTGATTCTCATACCCTGACTTATTGGATTCGAACTCAACGACGCCGAAATCAGTTACTCTTATTTAAGAATGCATATACATATTCAATACTCGAAAATAACATCAACTCCCTCATCAGATACAGAGTACCATTCAAGCCCTCCAATTACATAGGACATCATTCAACTCTAAAGCTTTTAGCTGGCCATATCTTCGATCGATTGGCCCTTCTCTTCTACTGTCCTCACTACTCTGCAGCACCATCTCATCTCTCTCCTGCTGCCTTTGTTTCTTCTATGCTGCCTATGTTCCCTGTCTTCTACTTTGCCTTATTTCTGGTTCAGGTGCTGCTCCTTTGTGCTCCTTTTCCATCAATGACAACATTTCCAACAGTCTCCCCCTTTGGCATTGATGGCAACACATCCACCAATAATCCAATGCTTCCTTTGCCTATCTGCTTTTCCTCCCCCTTTGAAATCAATGGCAAAAGGTTGCACATTTCTCAGTGTAGATTCTGTGTTTGCATTTCTTCTCTCTGATTTGTGTTTAGACCTTCTTCTTCTGACTTTGTACCTTGCTACTCCAGACTGGTGTACGAGAGTTGTTGAGAGAAAACTTTTGAGGATAATTGAACTTGAATAAACATATAGTCTCTGTCTGATGTAGTGTGCCAATACATTTTTGTTGAGGAATATTGTAGATGGAATATGTCTTCTTCTGCAATACTCATCTGCAGTACAACATTTGTTCAATTGTGATGAAGCCAATATATCCTTTATTGCTGCGGTACACCTTTCTTGCCTGTTGGTGATGATATGAGCTAGGATGTTGATATTATCCTTAATAGCTGAATGTTCTTGTTACATATGTGATCAATGAATTAACCAGAATTTGATCTAAGAGATCAACCTCATTTCAATGGTGAAATACCACCAATTCTGTTCTGTTGAAGTATGCTTGAGATGAATCAATAACAAACTTTTGAGCTTCAACTGGTAATCACAACTAGTCCTTCAAACTTCAGATACTTTAACTATTCTGTCATGATGATCTTCCACAAAACATTTTCATGATGTTTAATTGATATATCTATAAACAGACTTCACATGGTGTTCTGAATGATTTCAAGAGAGAGGCCTGATAGATATGTACTGACTTCAGAAAGGCATGCAAATATATAGAAAAAGATACTGCTTCAATACTCAATATAATGGTTCAAAACACAATACTGATCCTTTTTCTCTGTAATTGACCTTTTCACGCTTGAATAATGCAGATAACTCTGGGATACTCACTTGGTGTACTTTTTCATAATCCCTTGATCCTGAGGACCTATACCATATTTCTGCTCCACTGATAACACTTGATATTCTGCTGATAGGCATGCTGCTTGTACCTAAATGCCAATTGATACTACTTTGATAAACCATGCAGAGATTTCACTTCAGCTTGCATATTAACCCATGGCTAAGACATCCTTCATAAATTATACTATTGAGCTTTCCACTGTTCACACCAACAGTCATCAATATCCTGAATTTTGATCTTGACATCTTAACCATTTTCTTATTCTGTCATTCTGTTCAAAGGAATGTCACTACATTTTCCTTTCTAAGACTGCTACAGAGACATTGCTGCTTTACATACAAATCAGCTGTTCTAACATAATAATCTTCAGGAAGACATCTTCAATTTATTTTCTATGTATCTTCATGGGCTGATTACTCAAATATTTATTTCTCACTTAACTGCATTCCTTCAAGTGGACTTTTTGTAGATGAAATATGTAATGAATTGATGATAAGCACCTTTCTTACTCATCCTTCTTAATGGGGTTAATTCTAGCAGTATGATGCATTATGTGATCATCCTTTAATGTGCTGATTTCTTCTTAGCTTACATGTTCATTGCTGGTGTTTCCTCTATCATCATGGCTTCTTGCTACTTTTTCTCCTTCCATCAACCTGCAGGCTATTGTGTGCTTCAGATAATCTTCTTTCTGATCTTTTAACAGTTGCTATTTCATGGAGCTCTTCTTAGACTGCTTTTGTGGGAATAATTTATGAACTGCTCTCCCCCTGAGATGTTGCTTCATATTTGTCACTGGATGGATTTTTGCTTTGCTTCCCAGAGCAGATCCCCCTGAGACTATGGAGAATTCGTTATGTTATTGAGATAATAGGCTACCCCTTTCTCTTTTCCTTCCATACTTTATTGGGGTTCTTCATAATGTCTGCACTTCTTTTAGATTCATAGTTTTTTTTAATTTGCTTTGTTTCCATCATCTGTTTAGAGTTCTTTAATGTATATGGCAGATTACAGTTTCTTGCTTTGTGACCACGCTTGAGGCATACATAACATCTTATTTGACCAAGGTACATTTGAGCTGATGTATAATAGTTTGTTCCCCTTCTTGAATACATTTTACAATCAACAATTTTATGTCCAAAATTATTGCATGCATAACAGTAGCCATGAAAATGATTTGAGTGCCTGATGAAGGATTGTCCTTTCCATTTGCTTGCTTGATGGGTTCTTTTCTTTTGCTGCATCCTTTGTTGGTTGGACTGGATTTGTTTTTTCTTACAATGTGCTGCATCATGTCCTGGTTTGTGACAGGAGAAACAAGTGATACTTCTCATAGGAGGAAAGAACCTTCTTTTACATCTTCCAAATTTATTCAGTTCATCCTCATGAGTGTATGAGCCTTTTTCTGCTGACTGTTTCATCCCTTCATTCTCTTTCCTTTCATGTTGCTGCTTTTTGTTGTTTGTTTCTACTTCTGTAGGAATTTGCTGAGCTGCTTCACTGTTCTTTACAACTTTTACAAAAATGATTTTCTTGTTATCTTCAACCTTGGACTTACTGTTTTCACCTTCATATCCTATCCCAGCCTTTATGAGAGGTGACCTTTGAGCATTGAGAATTTGGTCCAACTGTCCAGAGCTTTTCATTAGAGGTGTATTCATTAATAGTTCTCTTTAGGCTTTTTCTAAGTTCTTTCTTAGGCTCACTACTTCTTCTTCCAATCTTTCACATTCCTGACTTTTCTCTCTCATTTGTTGCAGTAGAGTGTCTTCTACTTTCTTTGCCTCCTCAAGCTATGTCTTTAGACCAATAATTTCTTTCATATCTTCATATTCTCTCTCATCACATATTTGCACCATTGTCTTAAGGTCTTTGTTTTCCTTATTCAATCTTTCTATTTCAATCAAAGCAGTGTCAAGTTTGGCTTTTTATTTAGCTGTAATTTCTTCATGGTTCTTATCTCCATTCACACTAGCAGGTACTTCATTTGATTGAATATTTTCCTGTTGACATGAATTTTTCTTCTTCTTAATTCTCTTATCCTTCTTGTCAGTGCAGTCCTTAGTGTCTACTCCATGCATGAAGTGCAATCTATCCCAGATTTCTTTTGCAGAGGTTAAATCCATTATTAACTCAAGATCCTTGTTATGAAGGCTATTGAATATCACACATTTTGCCTTGTCATTCCTATGTTGTTCTTGCACCGTGGGAGAGTCTGTGCAGTAACCATCACATACAAGCTTCCATACCTCAAGTTCATAAGCCAGTAATCCTGTTTTGACCTTATCTCTCCATTCAGGAAAGTTTGTTGTATTTAACACAGGTACATTTTGATAGTCCATGACTTAACCAGATCTCCTTCAAGCCTTTTACACCAAAGGAACTAGCTCTGATACCAATTGTTGAACCCTTAGTTAAACTAAGAGGGGGAGGGGGGGCTGAATCGGTTTAACACATTCATGGACTTTTAAAAATTTTCATTAAAACTTATTTACACCTTCATTTCATGTTCAAATTAATATGTGAGTAATCTTAGAGTGTGAGCAACAAGTATTAATATAATATAACAACAGACTTAATATGAGAGCAGCAAGTATTAAGCAGATGAGATAAACCATATCAACACATACGCATCATGCACAGAGACACCAGATATAAGTGGAAACCCATAAAGGGAGAAAACCACATCTTATTATTTTTGTGATGCAAAACCAGCTCCGCTCCCTCTTGTTTGATTTTTTTTTGTGAGCACCGGCCTACGGCTCTACCTCAATTCTATAAGCTACAACTTGTGAAGCAAACTCCCATCAGTTGCACGCCGACTTACAGCCTCGGGGGAGGGCTCCCAACCTGGGTTAGCTGCAATGACATTTTGTCAGCTTTCACTTGATGTGGAAGCACGAACTCCCATCTACTTTCTGCAGGCACCAACCTACAGGAGGCTCCTACCTCAGTCAGCTACAACTGACATCTATCAAGCAACAACTTGATAGGGAAGCTCCAACTCCCTTACTCTTTCAAAAGAAAAACACTTGTTGCTTTACCTTGGATATCAACTCTGTTCTGTACCATATTCACTGTTGTGCATCAGTCTTCATATCTTCCTTATATCATTTCTGCATCTTCTCAGATTCACTATCAGCTCCTCCTTGTTCTTTGCTTATCTCCTGCTTCTTCTCTGCCTCATTGATTTATTTCTGCATTCTCTAACTTCTCTGCACCTCGTTATGCTCCTCCTTCTTCTTATCTTTTCTGCCTCAATCTTCTGTACTCTGCATTCTCTAACCTCACTCTCTCCAACCTCCCTGTGCATATCAAGTTGATATTATATATAGAGTTCATCACATGACTGTTTACATTCCTCAAGGAATTTGAAGTGAATAGTCTTGACTTTTTGCCTTCTGCCTCCTTATTTCTTTTATCAGCTCATTCATAAAAATATAACAATATATATTAATTTCAAATTTACAGTGGGATTTTTTTTTTCCTCCGGAGACTTGCCAATGCATCACAAACAATATAAAATCAATTACAACATTTAAATCTTGATTTTCTTCATAAACTTCACTCGGCACTTGGCTTTTGGATTTCTTTGTGCATTTTCTTTCTGTTTGCTATTAAGTAAACGTACATACTTTTGTTACGCATACTGTAAAAATGCTGCTGTGAACTTTTAGGTTTCTACATTCTGTTTCTCTGTGGGAGCCCACATTTCATCCATAATGATCATTCACTGTTCACTGTACTTTTGTGCACCTGTTGCATATATATATATCTTATTTTCCAAGTTTATTCTCAAATAAATATAAATCTAGGCAATGTCTGTTCATTATTAATCTCTGTGCTCACGCTACCTC